>CAJNJA010043397.1:0-21087 GCA_905231915.1 Symbiodinium necroappetens | reverse complement strand
GGTTTTGCGGGGTATTTTTTTTGGTAGAAAAGTTTATCAGAAGGGTGTCCTCAGGTTTTCAAAGGATGTGACAAAGGTGTTGCCCAAGATTGCATACCGTAAGACTGAAGTAACTGTTCAGGCTTCTCAGGGTTCTGTAAGTTTTTTCTCATGACGGCATTCTGTAGCAGTGTGAGATTTTGTAGGGTTAAGGCGTACAGCTTTGGGAGTTTAGGGTCTTGGGGTTATGGTTTGAGTGTTCATGGCTTGGGGATGCAGGGCTTGGTTTCCGGGTCGGTGCAGTATCTTCCAGTTGCTAACATCCAGGACTTCTCGTAAGCCTCCTTGGGTTTGCAGGTTGTGGTTCAGAGAGGATGATGAGACCTGCAGGCAGCACAGACAGCTCTTCCTCAGTTAGGAATCACAACTTATCCAGATGCTGGCCGCACATTGGGCAACTGATCCGAACTGGCTGGTGGATCAAGCATATCAGTTAATAGGTATCTACAGATAGTTGCGAGGCAACCACGCAAAAACAAAAGAAATCAAATAAAACCAAACCCCAAAAGCCCTAAACCCTTCATCCTGGTAAGGACTTCTACTGTACTTGCAGTTGGAAAAGGGCCTTAAAAACAAAAAACAAAAATCCTAACCTCTAAAACCCGTAAAACCCTTAAACCCTTGGAGAACTCCTAAAAAAAAAACATGCGAATGACCTCCCGCGCTTGCGCCTTACGGGCTCTGGTCCGGCCTCGTGTCTTCGCCAGATTCATTGTTTTCGGGTTGAAGGGTTTAGGGGCTTATAGGGGTTTACAGCGGTTTAGCGGCTTAGAGGTTTAGGGGTTGAGGGGTTCGCGGTTTAGAGTTTAAGGGTTTAGGGGTGTAGGGTTTAGGGTACTTAAAACCCGCATAAGTAGGTAAAATAATGGTCCAACACCTAAAGAGTGCTATCATTCTACATACTTTTGCTGGTATGGTTTTGCAAGGGGTTTACGTAGACGCATTTGGGCGTTCGGTCTGGGCTGGGGGCTTGAGGGGCGGGTTTTGCACACTCAGGCGATCCCCCTTTCAGGCGCAATTGAAGGATTCTCGTGTCTTCTGGGACTTGGCTAACAGCGGAAGACAGCTTGATGTTTCTGAAGATCAGTCGTTCTTTTTGCTTGTCACTGGACTCCAAGGTATAGAGACCCTAAGCATGTGGCATTTCCGGGTGTTCGGAACTCTGATGTCGTGCAGAAACGTTTCTGTCTTTTGTCAGCGCGCCTCGGCCTGCTCTTGGCAACATCTCTTGCTGCTTATCAGAGCTCGTGCGACACTTATAATAAGGTTCTGGCAGTACTCTCCAATGTCAGTAAGAGCGGTTTCCGCCACAATTTGCTATTCAGCTGGGCATCAGTGTGTGTGATAAGATGAGTCATCACAGTACCTATCGTCATTGCAGATCATCGCAATCTCCGATTTTGATGACCACCGTCATCATCATATTTCTTAGTTCGACAGCATCAGCAAGAACCACTACGAAGCACGACCATGACGACCACGACCACGACAACTGCCACCAATTAATTGCCTAGTCCTAGTACTGGTATTACTACAAGTGCATCTATGCAGTTCGGGCCAGTTCGTGCACATAGGCACTCGAAGAAGCAATCCGTGGGCCACTCTCTTGCAAGATGAGGTTTCAGACGTTTGTTTTCGGAGACGCACTGGCCGGACGGAACACCGAAGCGGTTCAGAGGGAAGGAGCGCGCAACTGCAACTGTGCTAGGGAAGCTTTCAATCAGGGCTTCGGAAAATGTTGGTCATCGTTTAATTTGTTGTTGCATCTTCGTGCGTCGGAGAAGTAGGTTTATTCTTTGATGAGCAAAGGATTTTACGCTGGCCATGGAAGTGAACTTGCTGACTTTTGCATCTCGTGACGGCAACGGCCGCCCGAATTCTTGCATGGCTCCGGCAAATGATGCCTACGTCCTAAGCCCAAGCCCCGGCATCTTCTAAACCCCTAAACCTCATCGGTGTCTGCAGGACTCCTGGAAGAACTGGATCAACTGGGATGCGCCATTCCGGGATTCTTCGGACGAGCTGAATCGGCAGCGGAGATTCTTCTGGGAAGTCGATGAGAAGGCAAGGCCACTTAGGGACGTCTCCTAAAGTCTCTGCATTTTGGTATCAAATGTCGCCTTTATGTTGGAAACCTGTGTCCCGCAGGCTCTCTCCGACGGACCGATTTGAATTCAGGATCAACACCGAAGGTCTCAGGTTTTTGAACGTTGGCACCCTCGACCCGATGCACTTCCGACACCGACGTCGCAACAGGGTCGAACCTCCCAAATAGAGTAAGCTTTCCTGAGTATGCACATGTTTATATGTATGGCATGTGCATGTGTAAGGCATCAGCTCAGGTATGCATGTTCCTGAGTTAGCGCGATGGAAGTTTACAAGCACGTGACACTAGTGAATAAGGATATGCAGCGGTGTATCTGCACAAGCGGTCTCTTTACACGCATCACGCATAGAACATGCATACATACAAGTCAAGTACCTTTGCAGGATTCATCATGAGCCAACAAACATGTGCCTAAAACCATAACGCAGGAATGCATTGGGGTGTGTGTGTGTGTGTTTCTGTCTCTCAGCTTGTGTTTGAGCGCATGCACGGCGGTATTGATGGGCGAGCTTTTTGCGAACAAGACCCGGTATCCTTTGCAGGGTGCCTTATGGCGCTTGGAACTTGACCAACCGAATGAGCGATTCGGGCAGATGTGCCACGCAAAGGTCGTGGACGACACTTGACTTGATCCATGGTTTGGTAAATATATGACAATAAGCATCAGCGAAGTGGCACTCCCACGGTCGTGCTCTGACGTCTCCAGATACAAACAGTAACAGAATTGATGATCCAGGGTTTATGGCTTTTGGGTTGTGTAAATTGTAGGGGTTGTGGGGTTTAGGCTGTAGGGCTTAGGGTTTAGGGTTTAAATCTTGTTCACTTTAGCATTCGAGATTCGGTGTCAGGGTTCACACAGTTTAGGGTCTGGACTGAGTGTTTTCAAGCATTCCCTGAACCCATCTAAACCCTAAACCCTCATCCCCAAACCCGAAACCCTCGTCCCTAAACCCTAAAACCTCATCCCTAAACCCTAAACCCTCAACCTTAAACCCTCTTCATTGCTCCCAGGACTTCTTCCGGCACCTTCAGCGAAACAGGCCGACCGAGAGCCGCTTCCTTCCGCGACCCCTCAAAGCCTGAAACTCTCTAAGGCTTCATGTGCCTAAATGGTGTATACTTTAGGTACTTGAATGCCTAAGTAGATAAACAAATTAATAAGTACATAAATAAATGTAATTCACTAGCTAACTAAACAAACATACACACACACATACATACATACATATATATATATATATATATGGGTCCCATATGTATATATACATGTGTATATATATGTATATATATATGTATATATATATATGTATACATATATATATACATATACATATATACATACATGTATATATATATGGGAAGTTCTCTGAATTAGGGTCCCTATTAGGGCTTTGTATAAGGGTGCCGTACTATACTGGAGACTAAAAACGGACCCTAATGTCGAGAGCTACTATTATGGAGCCGACGGGATTCGGTTTTGGGGTGGGTTTAGAGCAAAGGGTTGCGGGTACAGCTCTTAAGCAGATACAGCCCTAACCTCTGAAGTCATTCTTAAACGAAGCAGCATCATTGAATCTTGTTTCCTCAAATAGTTTCATGGTGCTTCATGGGTCGTAACATGTGTTTTGGCACTCCCCAAATTTCTCAGGAGTACGATACTGCTGGTGGCTAAACGGGCTCTTGGTAGGATTCGACGCAGGACGGGTCACTTCGAAGACGAATTTCCTTTCGCCCCGCCCTCGGCGTACCTTCAGTCGGTTTGCTCGAGATCAGGATCCCGTCATACTTTGAGGTATATATGGGACAAAATTAGGGGTACCTTATTTTGGGGTCCTTATAATAAGGATCCTACTATTTAGGGTACTATATTCGGGTCCCCTATTTTCGGAACCCCCCATATATCTAGCGGAAGCTTCCAGCTGTCTCCGGGGATTGGGATAAGTTGCCCCTCTGTAAAGCCCAAGCAGTGGAAGGCTCATTACGAGGGGCGGGCGAGTGCTTCAGTATTCCTCTGTGAATTCGTTTTGTTTTGCTAATTCACTGGTCACCCAAGGCCATGGGCCGAACCCTTAAAACCATTATCAGACTGTGCGTTTATTCCCCTCGTCTTTCAATCCTGCACTAAGTGATAAAGGCCTAAACACTCCAAGTCCTCATGCCCATTGTTTTAAAGTCTATAATGGCCCAACATCTTGTGCTTCCTACAACTCCTAAAACCTCAAGCCTTAAATCTAGATTGAGCCATATAGACGGTGAAAAAAATCCCGAAGCGCCCAAGAGCTCGAGTAAAAGGTCTCCCTGAAGACCCACGAGAGCTACTACGCGCGCTGGGCCGCGACACGCCCGCGAGCGCCGACGGAAGCGCCGTTCGCTGGATCCTCAGGGACTGGGGTAGTAGTAGGGGGTTTAAACCCTAAACCCTAAACCCTGGCGAAAAAGGGGCTTAACAAAAAAGAACCTTAACCCTAAACCTGAAACCCTAAGCCCTAAACCTTAAACCCTAAACCCTAAACCTTAAAGCCTAAACCCTAAGCCCTAAGCCCTGAACCCTAAGCCTTAAACCCTAAACCTTAAAAGCCCTAAGCCCTAAATAGGGTTCGAGCTTAGGCCATACCCGGGGGTATGATGGGATGATAACCTATACCTTCTGTTTGGGTTGTTTGGGGCTTCGGCTGCGTGGTTTTATCTGTTTTGGCTTCTTGGGCGTGGCTCCTTAGGCTTCGGGTCTCGCAGTTTAATTAAGGGTCTGGCGTCTAGTGCTGTGCATTGCTATCATCGGGGGAGCTTATTTTACATAACTTCAGACAGTAAACCCTGACACAAATTTGCCGAAACCTCTTTTGCAGGGGTAGTCTGCGGAGTCTTTAGAAGGTTTTGTTTACGAGTATTCTGAGAAAACCCTAAACACTAAACCCTCAACCCTAAACCCTAAGGGGAATCACCCTGAGGAGTTGTAGAAGGTCTTTGTTTGTAGTTGATTTTTTCGGATTTGGCAGCTCAGCTTCGGGTTTGAGGCAGGGGTTTAGGGTTTAAAGGGCTTAAAGGGTTCAGGCTTACTAGGGCTTAGGGCTGAAAGGGCTTAGGGCTGAAAGGGCTTAGGGCCTTTGGTGTGTGTTTAGCTTCGCAGATTTAGGGCTGCCCAGAAACCCAGGACCCCAGGACCGTTTAGGGACGGTTTAGAGAGCGCCCTAAACCCTAAACCCTAAACCCTAAACCCTAAACCTTAAACTCTAAACAGTGCAGATTCTGGGCCCTAAACCCTAAACCCTAAACCCCAAAGAGCGCAGATTCTGGGCTCAGGGGCTGCCCCTTTTTCAGGGCTTTAGGGAGCCTTCGAGTCAGCGGCTGAGGTCTTCGAGCTTCCAGTTTGACTGTGCTCTTAGCCCCAATGCTTGGAGGCTGTATTTAGGGTTTAGAGTTTAGGGATTAGGGTTTAGGGTTGATAGAGTTTAGGGTTTAGAGTTTAGAGTTTGGGGTTTAGCCGAAATCTAGGACATTTTCAGGTGCGTAGTTACCGTATTAGGAGCCTTTTAGAAGGTCTATATACGTTGTAGAAGCCTTGTAGAAGCCCTGTATGCCCTAAACTCCCCACCTGTAGTTTCTTTTGACATAACCGCAGTACTTGGAGGCTGTATGCTTTCTCTGTCCTCCGACAGTTTTAGACTTCTTAATAAAATAGCAGTACTATAGTTATCCAAAGAATCCAACAATACAAAAAAAGAATGATGCTCAGCGATTGTAATCCTATAGCAATAGTAATACTAACCTTAAACCCTAAACCCCTAAGCCCTAAAACCCCTAAATCTCTTCACTGAGGTATTCAACGATTTGCAGCAGGACCATCTGGTGCGGCCTCCCAGACGGATCTAAACCCTAAACTCCTAAACCCCACCCCGTAAATTCCTGTTAAATCCCTATAAACCTTAGAAGCCCTAAACCCTAAGCCTTCTGAAGCAACCCGTGAATCAGGGGTCTGCGGCATCAGTCCACAATATCTAGGGTTGCTTCTAGGGCTCTACTTGGAGGTTCATGTGCAGATATACTTGTATCCCTAAACCCTAGAACCCTAAACTTATAACTCCCCATGAGAACCTCTCCAAGTAAGGTGTCACGGGTTTTACGGTTCAGAATAAAGGAGGGCAGGGTTCGGCGAAGGTTTATGGCTTAGGGTTACCGGGTGGAAGGTCTAGGGCTCAGGGTTTAAGGTTTCAGGCCCTTTCGGGGTCTATTGTTCAGGAGTTAATATTTGAGGGTTTCAGGGTTTTGGGGGGTTTAGGGTTTGAGGTTTAAGGTGGGATTTCGGGGTTCGCGTGGCTGCAGACTGTAATCTTCAGTGTTTTGCCTTCGGCTTGGCGGTTTCGCTGCTGGGAAGTGTTGCATGAAACTGCGACTGTCCTAGGTATGGGCCTTATGCTTGCAGGACTTATCGTGGCTCCCTTGTACCATCGTTGGGTCTATGTCGATCTGTTTGGAACGAATGCGGAATAGCCCCAGATCTCTCTTGTAGGCAAGTTCACAGTTCTACACTACGCTTTTCACTCAATGTCGAGTTACACGTGTTTTGTTGTATGGTTATTAGACTGGCTTAGATTTGACAGTCCTTCCCGATGCGGCAGGTTTCTGCGTAGTACCGGGACGTTCGCTTTCACGTTTCATGGACAACATGAAGCAAACAACGCGCATGGCCAAAGCGCACAAGACTAGCATTTCCAGGCCCACTAAATATGGGTATATGGACCCAAAGTGTAAGGGCCCAAACTTCAACCTTTCATGGTCGATTCTGGTTGGACTTGGGGACACGATTTAGGGTTTAGGGTTCAGGTTTTAGGGTTTTGGGGTTTAGGGTTTAGGGTTCAGGGTTTAGTTGACGACGATCATGACCACTCATGGTCAGCCAGTCCATTTGGGCGTAGAGCGCAAGAGTCATGATGCATGAGAATTAGGGATGAAGGTTCTTTCCTTTCGGAATCACTGTTCAGGAACTGGAATTTGAATTGTTTCTCGTGGTGTTGAAAACATATACTTGGCGGATGCCGCTAGCAAGCATGTAGAATGTAAGAAGCATAAGCTAAGTCTAATTCTACCTGGGACTCTAATCACCTACAGTCTTATGTGTGCTACTTATAAATTAAGGTAAAGAGAGTCAAAGGTAGACCCCAGATAAACCCTAAGCCTATACAGCAAGCTACGATTCGTCGGCTTTGCTGGCTTGAAGCACTGGGCTGTGGGATCTACGGCCTCCAGTGTTTGGGCATTTGGGCGGAGACGGTACCATGAGCCCCCCCTCCCATACTTCCTGCTCCAGGTCCACATCATCGCTGGGAGCGGGAGTTTAGCCCCATCCCTGACTACGCCTTTTGAGCCATCTTCGCTGAGGCCTGTTCAGATTCAGATTCTCTGCATTGAATGTCGCAGCGCGTTCATATGCCGTGTCCCTGAGACCATCTCGAGGTTGTTGCTGGGTTCATGTTGCTAGAGTTGAAAGCAGGATTTCGAAGCAGTCGACTGGAACAACTGCAAAGAGGGACTTGACAATGTGTGACTATGTCACTCTTGGTCAGCATCACCGACATCCATCAGAGGCAGCACTCAAGGTGAAAGAAGACCAGCCACATGTTTGCGCCAACCGTCAGGTACCCAAGTGCAGACCGAAAGTGTGGGTCCATTCGCGCAGTGGTGGGGTTGGTAGCAACACTATCAGGGTTTAGGGTTCAGGGTCAATTAGGGCAGGGGAACCCCAATTTCACTAAGCCCCAAAACCTGGAACTTGTTTTCCAGCGAGTATCCCCAAAACCCAAATGCCTCAAACAAGAACAGTGCCGCATCCGAATAAGTGGAGGCTGTCACGTGACGGCCGCCGCTTGTCTGCAATGAACTTCCAGGCGACGTGTGTGTTTGGTTGTTTGTTTGTTTGTGCTTGTGTGTGTGTGTGTGGGTGTGTGGGGCTTTCGGGCCTGTGATTTAAGTAGGGATTTACCTATAGTCTCCATTGTAGTTCCTTTCAGTGGTTAGCAGTCAACATACAATTGGTTAGCCGAAAAAATTATGCTGGAGACCACAGATAGGTTTTAACAGATTGGAGCTTCCCATCTTCCGATTTTTCTCGAGATTTGGGTTCTCGAGATTTGAGTTGATAAGTTGGTATTTTTGAGCTGTCTGTAAAGGGCTGTGTTGGAGAAGTCGCCCGGCCTGTCATTCAGAGCTTGCTTGCTGAGCATGGTTAGGCCTTCAGGGCCCAGTCGTCGTACCTGCACTGACGACTACATCCAATTGTTTCTCAGCGCTTACACCCTTGGTTCAAGCAGCGCTTCGTCCAATGTGGTTGTACTTTGAGAGTACTGTCCTTCCCTACTAGCACCAGACAGGCAGTATAGATTGTTGACTTGACATTCCTCCCTTTTTGCTGTCTAAAATACTTGCGATGCTGGGCCTCTGATGATACCCAGGTCTGCTCCACCCAGTGTCGACTCTCCGACGAGAGGAGCTGCACACTCAGAGGCTTCAAGTTGTTGGATTTTGTGCGGCTTTCGCGGAGCAAAATCAAGCATGTGCTCTGCAACAGGCATTACAAGGGCGGCAGCCATGTGCCTCAATCATGCAAGGCAGACTGCTCACAGGTTCGTTACGTGTGAAATCTGCACAGACGTGCGATAGCTAGCAGGACATAACTTCTGATGCTCGCTTCGAGTACACGTCTTGCATTCCAGAAGCCCGGAATACATCACTTGCCCAAGGTCTGAAGAGGGCAGCATCACACGCGTTCGACGCTTTCCACCATTAGGGGTTGATGATCCGCAGCTGATGGGTTTCAGCGGGCATCTAGGGTTTGGTGTTTCACAGCAGGCTGGCATGTTTCCGATTCGGATACCTACATCCTGGCTCAGGCTTCGAGGGGAGCTCTAATTAGGGCAGTGGATGCTTGGAGCTGCAATGCAAGCCTCAATTCACATGTGGGGGTTTCCGAAAATAGGGGACCCTAATATAGTACCCTAAATAGTAGGATCCTTATTATAAGGACCCCAAAAATAAGGTACCCTAATTTTGGAAAGTCCCATGTACTTTGTTCGGGATCATGAACGGTGCGATCCCCACGTCGGGCACCAGAAACCTCGGCAGGTTTCGCCTTCCTCACGAGTTTCATTGATCCCATCCCATCCCTAAACCCAAAAAAGCCCTCAACCCTATACCCTCAACCCTAAACCCTAAACCCCCTAAGCCGCAAACCCCAAAGCCCTAAGCCCCGAAAAGGGGTTCAACGCCAAAAAAAAAATTCGCCTTGCGGCCCTAATCCCTTACAGTCAGCCCTGGATCCTCACAGGGCCACTGTGAACCCTGAAGGGTGGCCGGGATTAGGGTCTAGGATTTCGGGCTTAGGGCTTATAGGGTTTCATAGGATTCCGGGTTCAGGGCTTAGGGCTTAGGGCTTATAGGATGTAAGGTTCGGGGTTTAGGATTTAGGGTTTGGGGTTTGGGGTTTGTCTTGTCTTAGGCAAACACTTCCAAACACTTGCTGACGGGATGATGAACCTACTCCCCGACAGCCCTGAACCCAGGACTCGAAAGTACCACTTGAGCACGTGGACCACCAGGTTCCAAACACCTCAGAAAATTATGGTTAGGGGGTTTGGGGGGTTAAGGGTTTAGGGGTTAGGGTTTAGGTTTTAGGGTTTAGGGGCCCGGAGCCCTAACCGGCCCTAACCTAAGACCTAAGTCCAAGATCTCACGCGGCACACTTCCCTCAGGCGAGCGATTTTTGGCGAGCATGGATGTCGCCACTTCCCAGCTCCTTTTAGACCTCTGTGAGGAGGCGCTCCCTCGAAACATCGCTCTTGAAAGGGAGGCTACCCAGAGACTCCAGAACCCCTTAATTAAGGAATATACCTTAAATCTTATTGGGGTTCCTTTTATATTTTAATGTATATATTCCTTAATGAAGGGGGTTTTGGAGTCTCTGGGTACTCTGAGGGTCCAAGTCCCTGCCAGGCTTCCTTCACCGGGCCCCTAGAAAGGTTGATTATAGGGGCCTAAATAATAAATACCTACTAAATTAGTCCTCAGGCTCCTTATTATGATAACTATATGATGACGGAGCCCCAAAACCCTATTCTAACTATTAAGGCCACTCAATGATAGGGTTTCATAAAGTGTTTTTGTGCCTTCCGCACATCATTTGGCCTGGAGGGGGCTGGTGTTAGGTATGTTTGGTGCTATAAAAGAGGTACATGGACCCCATGGAGGTGGTGGCTTTGTTTTGATAATATCAGGCTCTCCCTTTGAGTTGAGGGCTTAGGGCACTGATGCCATAAGCCATAAAGAGCTGTACGCACACCAGTATTGTTACAGCTGTATTTCGAGCATCTAAAACCATTAGCTGCTCCTGGGGTGACCCCTGTCACGCATTTTACAGCAGGCTCTCCCCTTGAGTTTAGGGTTTAGGGCACTGATGCCATAAGCCATAATCCAGAAGCTGTACGCCCACCAGATTTGCTACAGCTGTACTGTGAGCGTCTAAAGCCATTAAGCTGTTCCTGGCGTAACCCCTGTCAGGCATTTTGCACCCTAAAATCTTAAATCCCAACTCATAGCAGCCTAGTTTGGGTTTAGTGCTTGAAGAAGTAATTACCTTAACCTCATCTCTTATATGGGAGATCTCCTCTGCTCTGCCACGATGCCAACCGGAACTTCTCTTGCCACAGCCGTCCAGCAAATTCAGTGCTTCCAATCCCCTGAGGGTCCAAGCGCCCGAACAATAAATAACAGCCGGGTTTCAGGTTTCAGGTACTAGAAACCACTGTGAATGGTTTCTGGTGCCAGCAACCCCTCTATTCGGGTACCTGGACCCTTAGAATCTTCCTCAAACCTTGGGATCTGATTGGGTAACTTAAAGCATCTTGGCTACTTATTCCTACCGTGTTGTACAGGTCTAATAAAGCCTCTTGGACTAGCTGGTAGACTGGTGTCAGCACCATCAAGACAGGGACTCAAACAAGGATGTGGCGAGACCAGGCAAGCAGGTTGTGGGTAGGGACAGTAAGGGTACCACGGTGCTCCTAGGCCAGTGTCTATAGCATGACCACATTTACTTAAGGATGAAGATAGCCCATAATCAGACTTAGTATGAGATTTGGGCGTCAAATCAGCGGCCCCCAAAACATTTGCTATCTGTCTTTGCCTTAGTAATTAGAATACTGTAGTATCAGGACCCAAGCCGTCACGGATCAAACTTTCGCTGTAGATCAATGCAAGGCGTTCTTGAATGAAAGAAACCCTGAAGAGTTCTTGCAACCACCCCGAAGGAACACAAAACCCCAGTTCCTCTTAGGCTGTCGAACCTAACTACTAACTAATCCCAATAAAGACTATTGTGATAATTTAGGTTCGGTTTTTTCATATCCCCAACGCAGGGGTTTGGGTCCCCTCGAGGTCACCGAACCCGAAAACGCACAGGCACCTACCCGAAAGCCCTAGAAGCTGAACCCCAACTCCCAAAAAAAAAATCCAAAACCCTGAATCCGAAAAACGGAAACCCAAAGTATAAACCCTAAATCCTAGACTCTGAACCCTATAAATCCTAATCCCTAAGCCCCCAAAAAACCCGGCCAGGTCCCGGCATCGTCTCCTGAAGAGTCCGGGCTCCGACTCCGTTGGCGTGGTACGGAGTACCCACTGCTACTGTCGGAGTAGAGGATTTAGAGGGTTTTAGGGTTTAGGGTGGTTTAGGGTTTAGGGCTTAGGGTTTAGCTGCTACTGTCGGAGTAGAGGGTTTAGAGGGTTTTAGGGTTTATAGGGTTAAGAACCGAGGTCTACAGGGCTTATAGGGCCTTTGGAGTTGAGGGCTTAGGTTTACTTGGGACTCTAATTACCTACAGTTTTTTGGGTTCTACGAATTAAGGGGTAAGGGCTGCTATAGTCTGTAGGTCAAGAGAGTTGCAGGTAGGGCTTGGAGCTTGCAGGGTTTTGAGTTGGGGTTTTAGGGCTTAGCGGTTTCGGGCCTTGTAGAACCTGCCCCTTACCCAATGCGAAGTACAGCCGGCAGGGGCCCGTAATTTTTGAGTGATACAGTTTATAGTACCGAGCAAAGGAACCTCCTCAACCCTAAACCCGAAACCCTTAAGATCACCTAAACCCTAAACCCTTTAAGATCCCCTCAACCCTAGACCCAACCCTAAACCCTTAAGTTGGCAGGCTCTGATGGTATTGCGACCGAAGCCCCTCAACTCGTAACCTGCGCCCCTGAGCCCTACATGGGTAGTTCTCTGAACTAGGGTCCGTCTTTAAATCCCCAAAATAGTACGGCACTTTAATAAAGAGGACCCTAACACCCAAAACCCTAAACCCTAAACCCTATACATAAACCCTAAACCCCTAAACCCAAAACCCTAGAGCTTAAACTCTAAACCCTAAAAGGGACCCTAATGTAGGGAACAACCCACATCCTTGCGACCGACCAGAGGCGAGCTTCGCTCGCTAGAGCCGGAGAAAAGTCGGGAAGGTGCAGGGGTTTAGGGGCTTAGGGGTTTAGGGTTTTATATACGGGGTTTATAGGGGTTTAGGGGTTTATAGGGGTTTAGAGTTTATAGGGTTTAGGGTTTTAGGGTTTAAGGTATTATGGAGATTACATCTTTGTGGTGGCGGGCGTTGAGGGAATCGAGGATAATCATGACTATCAGATCTAGATGGCTTAGAATAGGGTTTTGGGGTATATTAAGACTTGAACCCCCCAAAATCGTACATGTAATTGTTCCGGCCCCTGCATTATAAAACTATAGGTATAATAAGGGCCACCCCCCCAAAAAAAACAATAGCACATGCAATTTTTAAGGCCCCTACATTAAAACCCTAAACCCTAAACCCTACACCCCTACACCCCTAAACCGGGTTCAGGGCTGAAGCATTTAGGGATTTCAGGTGTCACGTTTCGGGCTCGGGGCAGCTCTGGGACTGCCTCTCAAACCCCGACCCCGAGGCCCGCAAGCCATGCCGAGAGGGGTTTAGGATTAGGGTTTGAGGTTCAAGGTTTAGGGTTTAGGGTTTAAGGTTTAGGGTTTAGGGTTTAGGGTTTAAGGTTTAAGGTTGAAGGTTTAGGGTTTAGGGTTTATGGGAGGCAGGTTTTAGCGGCGTTTAGAGAGCCTGAAGCCTAAGAGGAACATCGCAGAAAGACAAAGTCAAACAGTTTTTGAGATGGCCAGCCCCGAACTTGATCGGCTTCAAGCGGGCTTTTGGCCTAACCCCTAATTGCCCTAAACACTAAACCCTAAATCGAGAATCTTATAACCCTAAGCCCTATACACCTACCGACTGGTTTCAGCTTAGAGCGTTGCAGGGTTTCGAGTTGACGCCCGCCCCCACCGCCCCTTTAGACTATCATGAGTGGGGATAGGATCCGGACCTAGCTCAGGGTCTGTAGGGTTTAGGGATGTTTAGGGCTTTGAGGGTTTTGGGTTTAGGGTTGAGGGTTTTAGAGGGCTTTGAGGGCTTTAAGGGCCTTAAGGGCTTTAAGGGCTTAGGGTTTAGGCTGGCGAGCAAAATGTTTATGACATAAAAATAAGTCCCCACAGAGACAAATTAGGCGACGAACCTGTTACGACGAAACCTGAACCCTCCATGAAGAGCTGAGACAAAATTTCCCGGCTGAGGAAGTATTGCGTCGCGCCTGTCATTGCTACGAGGGCAGAGTACACAGGCCGGGTTTAGATAGCGTTTATGACACCACATCACATGCGTAAGCCGGATGTTTATGTAAACACACACGCAAGCTTGCGCAGCTACATGGCCGTGCACGTGCACAGGTACATCTATGTCACGCATGTTTGCATGCCTGAATACATGCTAGGTTCCTGAGTAATTAGTACCCTTTTGCCCTTTCTATTGCATGGCCCCCTTACTAGAACTGAATAACAGGAAGAAGGGTAAGGTGTCACTCGGGAACCTAGAATGTATGACTACGGAATGCATGCACCTGCACATACGCATACTGCACATAGCTATCAAGTGCTGCAATGTGTGTGCATGTATTTTTGTGCATGCTCGAACGACATATGTTGCGTATGCATGCATGCATGCATACATGCCGTGCACGTGCATGGAACTTACCTGTCTACTGTCTACAGCAATGTACACATTCATGGGCAGACAGATGCAACAGACATGTGTGCAGGTTTGCTGCTTATTACATGACATACTGTTGTGTGCCTATATGCATATATAACATGTGTATACCGTCCACACAGACGTTATGTGTGTGCATCTATACACACCTACACAAAAAGCGTTACAAAGTGGGCCCGAGTTTTGTAGCTTGTTGGTTTCACACTTTTCTCTTTCCCTTTCTCTCTCTACTCAGATAGTTTAACGTATTTACAGTCAAACACACACACATACACATATATATATACACTGTATATGTAAAACGTATGAGTACACACATACATATATATATATACATACGTATGTACGTGTGTGTGTGTGTCTCTGTGTGTCCGTATGCTTCTTTGTATCCTGACCTGCGGATGCACATGTTATTTGATATTTGCTTTGGATTGATGTTTTGTGCGTGACCGGTTGGCGCAGTCAGTGGTGCAGTGAATATATATATATATACATATATATATATGTGTGTGTGCGCCCATGCTCTATGCAGTTTAGCAAGCATTCACTGATTTGTGTTGCTCTTGGTGTCCATCCACCAATCTATGCACCTGTATCCTAAACCCTCTTGAACCGTCCACCCTGTAAACCCCAGTAAACCTTGAACCCTTAAACCCTAAACAGCGTTCAAAGATGCAGACCCGGGCAGTGAATCGATGTCTCACCCGGACCCTGCACGTTACAGACGACTCTGTTATCTCCGGACCTGCAACCCCAAACCAGACCTTAAACTACCATGACCTGGTGTGTTGCAGGTTCCTTTCATGAATTATATACCGAGTTTGTGGGGACCCTGCACCAACAGAAGTAGGGCTTGGTAAGTCACGATTAAACCCTAGAACCGCAACCTATCCATAGGCTCCTAAGTAGTTCTTTTTTATGGTTCATATTTAGAATCCTACAAGGTAATGCCAAAAAGGAACTACTAAGGAGCCTATGGGTACACCCTATAACCCCTACAAGCACTTGACCCACACAAACCCTGAACGCTCATAGCCCTCAACCTTATATGTAAACCTATGGGTACACCTCCTTCATCAGGCCTATGGGGTTCTCTAAATCCGAAACCCTAAGCCCTAAACCCTAAAACCCTATGGAGCCTATGGTTAGGGATTAGATTCCTAAGCCTCCTTCATCAGGAGTTTTCACAGTGCAGTACTTCGCAGCTGGAAAGGCCAGCAGACACAACGAGGGCAGTTGCACAGCTTCCTGCTTGAGGGTAGGGGGTTTAGAGTTTTCGGGTTTAAGGGGCTTAGGGTTTAGAGTTTAAGGTTTAGAGTATAGAGTTTTAGGGTTTAAGGGCTTGGGGTTTAGGGTTTGGGGTTTTCTAGGTATCTAGCAGAAGCTCCTCATGCGGTCGTGACGGCTCTATTCAAACTTCGTCGCAATGTTCTACCTCAAAAAGAACCACTACTCCAGCGTGATTTGACCCAGGCCCTAAACTCTATAATATACACCAGACACGACAAGAGGAACTCAAAGCGCCTCTCCGAAAGGCCCGTGCGCCATGGAGTCGGGGATCCAGGGATCTTCAAGGTGGCGACTCCATCGCAGACCATCATGCTGCACATCCGGATGATGTCAGGGGAAAAGGTTGCCAGCATACCCGTGGAAGAAGTCGAAGATGTGATGTCCCTGAAGCAGGAACTCAGTCGACGGCACGGGTTGCCCCCGCGATTTCGGCAGCAACTTGTTCTCCAGGGCTACTCGTTGTCGAGTTGGCACACTTTTCACAATTTCTTTATCGAGATATTTAGTATTGAACTTGCCTGTGTTGAGTTTTTAACGCGCTGGCCCCTGAACCCCCCAAACCGGACCTAAACCTAAATCCTAACGAACATGAACAACATCGGTGCCTGAATACTCGTTGTACTTTCCTCGAGGGGATATCAGTACACTGTAACATGCCTCTCCAAACCCTTGGAAGTGTTACGGCCCTTATGTACAGATATGAAAAGAACTCTCTCTCTCTCTCTCTATAGATATGTATATGTATATGTGTACATATGTATATATATATATAAGAGAGACCTTCGCATATGTATGTATGTATGTATGTATGTATGCATGTATGCATGTATGCATGTATGCATGTATGTATGTATGCATGCAGGTAGGTAGGTAGGTCTGTGTGTATCCATATATGTTTAGGTTTACAAAGAAGAGAAGCAAGACCAGGCCATGCCATGGAGGACGCAGCCAAGCTGGACTCGCCCGTGGACCTAGACCTGGAGCTAGTCTTGCCCCTGGGTTTAGGTTGAGGAACCTGGGTTGAGGACCCTAACTTGCCACGGGGTTCATGTTTCTGAGGAATTTGTAGGGGTTCCATAGTAGGGGTATAGAGGTTCCATAGTAGGGGTATAGAGACTAACTAGAAGGCCATATCCATGTTTGAAAGCCTTACAAATCCTTGGAAAACCCTTTCCTCCCTGCCCCCTGCGAAAATCCCGTATAACACTGTCCAAAACCATACAAAACTCTTGCAGTGAAGCTTTGCTAAAGTCCTTGAAACGCAGCTTAGATGGAAGCAAGGCTCCCATGGACCTTGGAATCGGGGGCACGATCCGATGAAATGGTCAACGCCGCCTGGAACAGCCAAACGTCCGAGGTGGGTTTCTTGTCTAGGGTTTAGGGGGCAGGTCGGGGGTTGGGATTGCGAGGTCTAATTCCTAAACCCTAAACCCTGATTTGTTAATTTTTGCCGGTGTTTTGGGGGCTCCAGTCTGTGGGGCTTAGCAGGCTTGGCCCTATGGGACCCACAACATCCTTCGTCCCTCAAACTCGGGCCCTATAGGCTGTCTGAAACAATGAAGTCATGCCTGTTTCCGTCGAGTTTCCCTGCAAGTCTTCAGGTTGAAGCCTTGCTGCAGCAGCGGCAGCACCCGGACGTGGTCGACAGGGATGGCAAAACTCCGTTGCGAATGAGCTTCACACTGCCACATGGAAGTTCTACACCTGCTGCTGGAGGCCGCAGCCGACATTGACTTTCAAAGTAGGTCGGCCAGCAATTTTACCCGGACTGCTCTCATGAACGCTTCCTCAAGAGGTGACACCGAGGTTTTGCGGGTGTTGCTGGAGGCCGGTGCTGACAAGAACTTGACCGACGATTATGGCAACACTGCCCTGACAAGCGCCAGAAGTATTGAAGTTGTATGTTTGCTTCTGGATGCCGGTGTCGACTTAAACTTAGCCAACAAGCGTGGCGAGACTGCCGTGATGATCGCTGCCCAAACAGACCGCCTTGACCTTCTAAGCTTGCTGCTTGCGGCCCAAGCCGACGTGAACCTTGCCAACAAGCGCGGTAGCACTGCTCTGATGCTGGCTTCTGAACTGGGCTTTGGCGAAGTTGTGCAAGAACTGTTGAAGGCTGGTTCCGACGCAAACTTTGCCGGGAAGCACGGCTTCAATCCCCTGATGACTGCTTCTCGAGAAGCCCACGTCGAAGTTGTACGGTTGCTGCTGGACGCCGGTGCTGGCATGAACTCAACCACCAAGGACGGTGTCACTGCCTTGATGCTTGCTGCTGGGAAAGGGCACACTGAAGTCTTGCGTTTGCTGCTGGAGGCCGGCGCAGAGACGGGCTTGGGGAGCCGGCACGGCAACACAGCATTGATGCTGGCTTCCCAAAACGGCCATGTTGAAGTTGTCCGTGTGCTGCTGGAAGCCGGTGCAGACCGGAACTCAGCCAACCGTGACGGACTTACCCCTTTGTTGCTATCAATTGAGAACGGCCATGATGATGTCCAACGAATATTGGAGGATACTCCTTGATCTCAAGTCCGCGCGCAGCTTTCAAGAATTCGGGGTCCCGAACCAACCCCCAAAATTTGGCGTCCCAATTTCAACTAAGTATGTACCACAGAGCTCCACGATGGCTCCACGACTTGCTCAAAAGCCTTACGTATCTATTCCCCTAAGGGTCCATGTACCCAAAATGTATATACTTTGGCCCCAAAGTGCCTATATAGGGACTACTTTAAGGCCAAGGTATATACTATTTGGGTACATGGACCCTTAGGGTTCTGTCCCTTATATGATCGATGAGAGGAATGCCGTTGGTTTTCGGTTCGGACCACCGTGGAGAAGTGAAATCCTACGGGTCCATGTCGAATTAGTTATGTAGTGTATGCATGTATGCATGTATGTATGTATATGTGTGTATATATATATGTATATGTATATATATATATGTATATATATATATGTATTTTTTATTTATAGATACATACATATTGTAGTATACATTAAACATGTACATATGAATTATGAATTGTTTTATTATACATACAATATGCATCCCACACCGTAAAGCTTGGAGTTTCGACGCGCTTTGCCTTGAACCCCAAGCCCCCACAGGGTGAGAAGTGTTCAGTGATAGGGTTTGGGGAACCCTAGCTAAATCACGGTTTAGGGTTTAGGGTTTAGGGAATCTTGTATCGATGCCCTTAAACCCTACACCCTACAGCGAGCCGCAGAAAGTTGACACATGGATTTAGGATGACGAGTGCCAGAATCCCGTATAATTTTACTTTAGTGGTACCAGATCCATGATGTTCCAACTTTCTGGCTTCTGATTCTCACCCCTTTAACTAAGCCCTATCCCATAGCCGACCGTAAACCCAAACCCCTCGCAGAACCTGAAAGGATCCCATTGAGCAACCCTCAAAGGAACCCGAATCCCCTTCTAGAACCTTGGAAAGAGCCTCACCCTATGCTGAACTCTAAACCCGAAACCCTATGATGTTTATACTGATCCGGAAACCCTAACCCCTAAACCTCTTATAGAAAACCTTAAAACCCACAGATATCGCACGACCTCTAAGCCCAAGAGCCCGACAGGACTGCTGTGAGAGCTTAGATTTCTCCTGCGGCGAAGCGAAGAACCAGGTCCCTTGGCTTTCGTAGAAACCTTGGCGCTTGAAGCTGGAGGTTTTGTCTAGGGCTTAGGGTTGAGATTTCAGATTTTTGGTGCATGTTTTTTGGCTCAAAGCTACACACGCACACCATGCAATCTAGGTGATTCGTAGGTTCAGGGTTTAGGGTGAGACACCAACGGAACCCTTATTGCAGTCAGCAACGCCAAACCCTAAATCCCAAACCTCCCTAGACCCTAAACCCCTAAACAACTCAAGCTCATGGTTCCAGGAGCCAAACCCGGAAACCATGAGCTTGAGTTGTCTAGGGCATCGTAAGGGCTGACGGGTTTGGGGCTCATGGGCTTAAGGTTTTGTTAGGGCTCAGGGTTTAGAGGTGTGTTAGAGTACTCAGTGTTTCGGAAGGGGGAGATTCAGGATTAAGGCTTCATGGTACCCAGATTCCTTTCAGGAGCAGTAGGCCCTACCTGAACTCCAAATAACCAACAAATAACCTAGGACGTAGATCTGGAAACCATAATCAGGAACCCTCAAATCGGTACGTTGTTTTGGGGTCCAGGAAAACTTTAAACCCTAAACCCTAAAGCTTATAAACCTTAAACCCTCAATTTTAAACCCTAAATCTTAAATCCTAAACCCTACACCCTATAAGCCCCAAGCCCTAGAGCAGTAGGTCTGGAATTCCCAGGCCCCGAGGCTGCAGGCCTCTTATCCTCTAAGCACCAGGCCCCCGAGACTTCGGATGCTTCCGGTGGTCGAGAGACCCAAACTCCTAAATTCGGAGAGTAAATATGGGTTAGGTGACCGAAAAACCCTGTAAACTTCGAGCTCTAGACCACTTGAGTTCATGATCTGAGTAACATTGACATCGGGACTCTTTAAAACTTGGCAGTGATGTCCATCTTACGAGTACCTTTGTATATAACAGAATATACCCCTCCCCCTCCCCCTCCCCTCTCCAAACCCCTGTGCTCGATCATGATTTAACCCTAAGCCAGATAAAGCCCCGTAGCTCCCCCAGACTGCCGGAAGGATCCAAAAGTAGATCCCTTAAGGGGCTTCCTTTCGCGTACCCTTTAGTAGTATAGGGCTCCAAAATTTTTCAGGGTGCGCGGGCTGGCCTTGTCATGTTCAACAAAACGCAGGCCGCTTCCTGACATTTCCTGGGCTGAAGTTTCAGTATTTATAGGGGTTGGGGGCTTTGAGGCTCAATTTGTTCACGCTTGACGGTTGTTAGGTCAGCGCTGAAATTGGGTTTAGGGTTTAGGGTTTAACAAATGGATCGTTCCTCCTTGGGGCAGTTCGAGTGTGTATGCGTACAAGTGGCGTTCCTACGACAAGTGAGGGACAATTACCGTGGAACACTTAAGAAACGACCACCAGGCAGAACCACTCTATAGCTGTCGTCTTTGCTGATTGTTGTTCTAGATGCACAGGTTATATAAGTGTTAGCAATGCTCAGCTCCCGCAGTGTAGTCCTCAACCCTAAAACCATAAAAAAAACCCTGAACCCTAATATAACACCCTATTCTAAGTATTAAGGCCGCTACATTGCACTCTCAATCCACTTTTTCCGTGACCACGAGCTCATGGAGCCCATGCCTTTCGGTAAGCGCTCGAGCAACTTCAGCTCGAAATGAAGATACTCTTGACTTACGGTTTATGGGTACTGGGTTTAGGGTACAGAAGGGCCTGTCATGGGGCCTGGGTTTTTGCACACCACACTTTCGCATACTTTTCAGTACTTGTTCGAAATTTGTCGTTCAGGGCTGCTTTGCATGCTTCGGAAGGCCCTCCCTGCAAAGTTGCACTGGCAAAACCCCTAAACCCTAAACCATCCTTAGCAAAACCAAAAAAACCAACAAAACCAAACAAACCAAAAAAACAGAAAAAAACAAAAAAAACAAACAAACCAAAAAA
>CAJNJA010043386.1:0-13486 GCA_905231915.1 Symbiodinium necroappetens | reverse complement strand
GTTTAGGGTTTCGGGTTCAGGGTCTTCATGGGGTTAGGGCGTTGGGGCTAAAAGGGTTTAGGGGTTTTGAGGGGTTCAGGTGCAGGATTTGGGGTATTTGAAGTTGTGGGTAGGGCTTACGGTTTGGGGTGGAGGCTCTCTTTTGAGGTTGTGGGAGAGGGCTTGCGGGTTAACGTTTAAAGTCTAGAGTGTAGGATTAGGGGTGTGGTCTTTATAGGTCTGTGGATTTAGATATAGGTTTTGTGGAATTTCGTTGCTATGCAGGTTTTAGGGAATTTCGTTTCTTCGGTTGAGAGTTTCAGGTCTTGGTAGAGGGTGTTTGAGAGTTTTAGGTTTAGGGTGTGACCGGGGGCTGAGGGTTTAGGGTCTTATCTTCGGGTTTAGCTTGGGTTTAGAGTTTGGGGTGTCTGAATGACGGGTGTCCCGATGGCTAAAAAAACATTTATAGCACCAGGTCGGGCCCTGAAACTGCATGCTTTACCCCTGCCACCAGTACCGGTTTAGGGGTTTAGGGCGTAAGGCGCTTAGGGGTTTGGTTACATAAGGGTTTCGTGAATCTTTAGGTGGATTAGGGTCTGGAGAGTTCGCTTGCCTGCCCGAAAATACATGATCATTCTAGCATAGAAAGAAGGACATGCCTGCCAAAAAAGCATCTGCAAGCCTTGGCCAGCCTCGCGGTCGGAACCCTTTAAACCCTAGGCCCTAAACCCTAAACCCGGCCTTTCCTGGTTGTGGGGATTTTTTTTGGAGCTGACCTTGGTCCTGGTCTGTGAGTGAAAGCCATGTTTACAAAGGATCGGACCTGAGCCTCCGTCAACTTCTTGGGTTCAGGTTTTGGGGTTTGGGGTTTTAGGGTTTGGGGTTTTAGGGTTTAGGGGTTTTAGGGTTTAGGGTTTAGGGTCTAAGGTTTCGGGTTTGGGGTTTAGGGGCTAAGGTTTCGGCTTTAGGGTTTTGCCGCTTAGCCGTTTGGTCTCTGTTCTGAAGTCCTTGTTGGTCGTGGTCTTAGCAGTAAAGTAGGCAGCCGGTCAATAACCTTTCTGGGGTATTGTCACACCTACAAAATCACAAGGGTAAACCTTCAGTTGTTCCACGGTACTGGACAGCCAAGTTCTACACTAAGGCCTAAACCCTAAACCGACTTTTTGTTGGCATGGGTAGATGTTGCATGGCGTAACCTAGGCCGCGTCCTATGTAACACCAAGTTAAAGGTTCAGGCTGCTTTCCTTTTTGTCCTGTTTTGGCCAAGTGGTGTTGAAGTGAACCCCACTGCAGTGTCGAGATGTAGGGACTTCGAACCGAGAAACCCGACCTGTTTGGCTGAGTCCGAGTTGCGAGAGAAACCCTAAACCCTAAAGCCCTAAAGCCTTAAAGCCCTAAACACCAAAACCCCAAAACCCTAAAGGCCTAAAGCCCTAAAGCCTAAAGCCCTAAAGCCCTAAAGCCCTAAAACCCTGAACCCTACAGCCCCAAAACCCCCAAAACCCTAAAACCCCAAAGCCCTAAAGCCCTAAACCCTAAAACCCTAAAGCCCTAAAGCCCCAAAAACTCTAAAGCCCTAAACCTAGCCGAGGCTCACGTTCCCGGAAGGCGGCCCGGGCAGCCACGAGTTTCGGCAGCTGGTCGCCGGGCTCCTGAGCTCCCCGGTGCTGAAAGCATTTGAGGTTTTAGGGTTTTAGGAGTTTAGGGTTTTGGGGTTTTAGGGGTTTTAGAGCTTTAGGGTTTTAGGGGTCTTAGGATTTTACGGTTTTAGGGTTTGGGGTTTTAGGGTTTGGGGTTTTAGGGTTTGGGGTTTAGGGTTTGAAAGTTTTCCTGCTCGGGCCGGATGCAGTCACTACGGGTGTTGGCCAGCACAACTCTGAGTGCCAGTGGCTTTGACCCATGTGAGGGTGAATGTGAAGGATGGCATTAAGGCTCATTAAGGAGTCGGGTGATTCCGTCTGCTAGGTGGGGGTGTGTTCCGGTGGATGACTGGGATAGTGCACCCCTGCGAGGAACCACGACTGTCTTGCCGAACATACCCCTGCCCTGAGCAGACTATATCTCTTCGGAGAGGGGAAGCGGGTCATGGTGAGGATGGGTGTGCTTCAACGGTTTTCCTGGATGCCTTTCTCTGGGGCGGTGGGAGCCTGAACTCCAACTGGAGCCCCGATTCGGGGTTTAGTCGGTTTGTTGTTTCGCAATAGGCCTGGATGCAAAAGGGTTTAGTGAGTTTAGTGTGTAGTGGCTGCCAGGGATTGCTGCTAGTCACAACATCCATACAGGCATATAAGGCAGGCGCACGTACTAAGTAACCTACGTGTGTATGTTTGTTTCGGGGTGCAGGGTTAACATACATTCTCTCGTAATTACAGAGTTTGGGCTTTGCTGTTTGCCTTTTGGCGCAGTGCTGCTGGGATGCGAAAGGAGGAAATGCTTGGTCGCAGCAAGAGTGCCCCAGTCTCAGCAGTTGCTACATACTCTCTTCACACACACACATATATATATATATACACATGTATATATTCATGCATAGATAGTGCACTTGCGCGTGTGTACGTGTTGTGGAGTCCTGAGGTCCCAGAAGCCCCCAATGATTTAGAATCCCCTCGAAAGGCTTCAAGACTTCAAGAAGTCTCATATGAACATCCGCAGAGATCCCTTCGAACTCCCTTTATGTCCTTCATAGGACCCTTTCTGAAAAAGCTCTAGACTCTAGAAGCCTTTCGTGATCAGCCTCCTTCGAGTTCGTTTTCAGCCCTTACAAATCGCGCACGCCCAACCCCATGCCCCATACTTCCAACCCTGAAGCCCACTGACCAGGTGCAGACAGGAGCTGTCAACAACACTAGGGTTTAGGGTTTACATGAAGTTCACGGGTTTAGGGTTTACTGGGTTCTTGTTAAAGGATTTAATTTAAGTTACCATAAGAGGTATCTACAGTAAACAAGTGATAATATGGCTTCCTTATTATAGCAACTTAAACTAAATCCCTTAACAAGAACCCACATTACACATTATTTACTATGGATCCCTCTGATAATAGCTCAAACTAATTCCCCTTAACTAACAAGAATCCCAGTCCTGGAGTGCAACCCTAAACCCTAAACCCTACACCCTAAACCCTAAACCCTAAACCCTAAGCCCTACACGCTAAACCCTAAACCCTACACCCTAAACCCTACACCCTAAACCCTAAACCCTACACCCTAAACCCTAAACCCTACACCCTAAACCCTAAACCCTGAGGTCAAGATCCCGCTGCTCGTCCCAGTGCTCGGGCGCTGCGGCAGAGCCCCTGGCTGACGAGCCCTCGGGCGCTGCTGGGGGCGTAGGTATGGGGCTCAGTGAAGGTTTATGGGGGCCTTAGGGTTTTCATAGGGGGTTTAGGGGTTTAGGGTTTAGGGTTGATATAGGTCTAAACTCTAAACCTGCGCCCCCAATTCTGAGCCCCTCTCTAGTTTAGGGCTTCGCGCCGCTGGTTCGGTGTTTCAGCGCGCTGTGGGCTTGCACTGAGCGTGTGTGCAAGAAGCGCTGTTGAACCCGAGTTTCTACTGTCCACTCACCCCGAAATCGTCCGTCTAGTAGAAATATAATATACAAATCAAAATGCTCTTAAACCTTATTCTGCTTAACAATTAAAATACGGTTTTGGAGTATTTTGTTATAGCCCCGGCTAGTAACATCAAATAACATCGCAGTAAGTTCTCCTGAAGATGAAGCCCTCGAGCTCGCACGCACAATTTATAAAACAAATCGGAACCTGAGTCGTTTAGGGTAAACACTGACATCTCCGTGCCCCGAACCCTAAACCCAAGCCTTAAGAATCATAGCAGGAATCCTCACGTTTCCGACAGAATACCAGGTAGACCCGTAGCTCAAAAAAACAGAGAGGTTCGAACAAAGAACAGAAATGCGTAAGTCATGATTGACGCAACACCCGAATCCCCGCACCACTAGCCCCTCCAACGCATTAGGGAACCCATCCCCGAAGCCTCCATAGCCTCAATGCGCTTTTAGAAGACTACGCTCCAAACAGAAGTGCCAGGTGCACCCGAAACCTTAGTTGGGCTCTTGCTAAGGGATTTAATTTAAGTTACCATAATAGGGATCTATAGTAAATAACATGGTTTCTTTGCTATAGTCGCTTAAGTTATATAAGTACATCTCTTAACAAGAACCCAGTTAAAGCCGAACGTTGAAGTCTAATCGTCTAGGGCCTTCAGCCCCAAACCAGATCTCCGACCCCTGAGACTTCAAATTAGCACGCCGACACCGAAATCTCAAACCGCGAAGGAACAGAATGCAACTCGACTCAGTTTATGGTTCCGGGTTTGGGATGTAGGGTCAGAGCTAGATGAGCGCGATATTGTGCTGAATGCAGCTTTTTAGCGTAGATGCAGTGATGGAAACGCCATGCCATGGTACGTAATTGCAATGAGCCCGACATAGTTGTCGGTAGAACCCGTGAAGCCTTCCAACCCGATCCCATGCACAGTGAGTGGACCGCGCAATTTTGGCACCTGCAGGGACACTGCAGGGGTGGTATTTCCCAGACCTCCTGTGTACACTTCAACCTGGACCTTATAAATGCCGAAGCCCGAATATGAGAGAGTCTAGTATAGTATAGCATAGCAAAGTATTATGTAGTAGAGCCGAATATCGTGATATAGTACTCCACTTGCTGACACCCAAACCATACCCTAAGCCCTAACCCCTGGCATTGGGGTCGACCTTGAGACCTGTCCGAGTCTGCTTAAAGCAGAAACCTGGGTTTAGGGTTTAGGGTTTAGGGCTTACAAAAGGGTTGTTTAGGGTTTGGGTTTAGGGTTTAGGGTTTAGGGTCTAGGGGGTTGAGGGTTAGGCAAGGAGCTGGGATATCCTGATGCCCTAAGGCTCAAACCCCATGCTGAGCCCCTCGCGGCCAAGTACCGTGCTCAAATCTGAACAACCCGAAATCCTAATCTAGGGGCCTTAATATAATTTCCCTATATTATCTTGGGGGTTCCTGCACTTCTATTTTGTTCTACATAAAGAGTAAGGCCCCCTACATCACCGTAGAGGCCCGCAAGTTGAAGCCCCGGTCTTCGGACTGTAGCCTTGGGGGCGAAGAGCGCCACGCCGTTTTGAGGACCACCCCTCAAAGGCCCCTCCATCGTCTAGGCAGCAGAATCTCTGAGACGCCACCGCAGGTTCCGCAAGGGGCGAAGGCACACTTTTTCCCAAACCCTGGCCTAAACCATTAACCCTAAAAGAAACATAGACCCAAAACCTAAACCCTAAACCACTGAAGCCTTGAACTGCTGGCGGAGTAGAGATTTGCTGAAGGGCAGCCCCGGTTGCCGCTTCTTCCCCAAGTTTCGGCAGTATCCTGCTGTAGACATGCGCTTCTTCCTGGTACTGCCTAAACCCTAAACCCTTAAAAACAAAAACAAAAAAACCCTAGACCCTAAACCCTAAGCGATGCGAGAGGGAAAAAACCCTAAACCCTAGACCCTAACTAAACCCTAAGAGTTCAGGGTTTGGGGCGAAAGGGGCTCAGGGTGTAGGGTTCCTGGTCCTCGAAGGGTTCAGAGGTGCTCCGGGTTTGCGGGGCAAAGCTACGGAAGACGTGTGGGGGGGGGGGGCTGTGCACAGGGGTCTCGTTTCAATCCCAAGGCTGTTTTGTTCTCTTCAACTTAGTTTCAAGATGGTTCTGCTACAATAACGGCAAGGTATGCATTGCTATTTTACTTTGATGTAGGGCGACAACGCATTTCCAAGGAGTGTAGATGCTGTCGAGCCGTATGTGCGGCCCAAGCTCAAGTATGGCTTGGCGGAGATGATGTTCCATCCACTGTTTCATTCACCCTTTACCCTTGTGCAACAGGCCCCTTAACATCGCTGGACCTAAACCGAAACCCTAAACCGTCGAACTGCTCCCGATCTCTTAAAGTAGCCTGTTGAAGTGAACATGCGCACCGAGACACCTCGGCTAGCGGCGTCCGAGTTGCGAGAGCGCGAACCCAAAAGCCCAAACCCTTAACCCGTAAACCGTCAACCCTAAAACCCTAAAGCCCCAAACTCCTTAAAGCCCCAAACCCTAAACTCTCTAAACCCTAAACCCTAAACCCTTAACCCTTAAATCCTTAACCCCTAAACCCTCAACCCTAAACCCAATCAACGGAGTGCGTTCCGGCGGACGTCACTTGCGCAGCGCATGACCAGCAGGGACTGCCAAAGTCAGTGAGCTGTGAGCAGAAGATCTTCAAGGAAGGGGTCCAGTAGCAAAAGGTGTAGAAAGAAGTTCCGATATACACCAAGGACCCTTGATTGATTTTGTCCCACACCCTCAACAACCTCACACGGGCTTGCAACCAGCAGGCAGCATTCTGCCCATACCTCAGACGCTGAGAAGAGACCTGCGTTGTGTTGGCACCGAGAAGGTAGGTGACAAAACGGTGGCACTTGTGGAGGTATCGGTCGCGAGGTCCTGCCGTGAAAGTTTGGGGCTGTTTCATGTTGTCTTGTTGGTGCGAAGTTCTGGCCACCTACCATTTGTTTAGACTCGCTACATGTTGGCCTGCGACTACTGCCGCCGCGATGTGGCTGTTGGGTGCAAGTTGCTCCTGGCCCTTCTGAGCCTCCGCAAGGGACATCACTACTCGTACCATCACTTCCTCTGTGTCTCTGGACCCTGAGGTTTGAGCTGTGAGGTTTCGTTTTCTTGGTTGCGGGGGTGGGGGTCGGGGGTCTGCTAGATTCATGGCTCAAGGTAGGAGGACTCCCTTCAGTGGGGGGGCGCGGGGTGTCAGGGCCAAGGTGTGCTTTTTCGGGTGTGTTCGAACCCCCGGCTGATGTTTCGCCGCTTCCCTCAAGAGACGCAGATAGTTTAGCTTGCTGGTGGTGTGGCCCCGTCGCTTCCTCAGTGGGGGGGGGGGACGAGCATGGGCTTTGTGCAAGAAGGTGTCAAACCTTGTGAGGCCACATGCTGAAGCTCCATAAATCATGAACCGATGACGACCATCTGGTCGCTGCTGCTGCTGATTATCATGCGGATCAGGCAGAGGCTGGGTGTGATGTTGGACAAAGACGACGAAGAGAGTGACATTAGTGGTGATGCCGATGATGAGGATAAGGGTTTGTGGCGGTTTGGTGGGGGTGGCGGAGGTGGGCCTGGTGAATGTTGTATGTTGGCACCGGCGACACTGGCGGATGACGGCTCTGTTCATGACAATGAGTGAGTGGTGCACAGGTGCACAAAACATCAGTCCCTGCAACACCACCACTGTAGCAAATCCTCCACAGTCTTGACCACAACTCGACCGCCAGCGCCACAGCCGCCGCTAGCCGGCTTCATCATCTGTCTTGCCGATGTTGAAACCCTCAATTCCTTAAAGTCTGAGGATGCGGTCTGTACCGACAGTGCTCCTTTGCTTCAGCGGCCCGCAGATCGTCTCCTCATGGTGGCCAGGCTGTTCTTGGACATGCTTTTCTGTTCGAAGCTACGCTTTTTTTCAGTGGGAACAAGAGCACTTATCACAATTCATCCTGGCAGCTGGTTTCGGTTCCAAAAAGCAGCGATGCTTTGCAGCATTAACCCGCTTCCCGCAACATCAGCCATCACTAGCCTTAAACCTCAGATGTAGTATCGTATTGACAGTATGTTGGCCTCAGCATAACCACTCAGAAGTCACATCATCATACTGTACACCGAAATTCCTCAAGCTCCACGAGTTACTGTACTACACTTCCTAAGCCCGATGGCACACCCTAAAGCCTGAACCATAAAACCGCACTCTCGCACCCCCGTAAGACCCTTGCTTCACGCACTTATGAAACGAAAGCCTACAAAAGCCCTAAGCACCGTGCCAACAACCCAAACTGCAAACCCTGAACCCTATCTCAAAACCCTAAGCCTGAAACCGTAAACTCCCCAAGTCCCCAAGCCCCAAACCCTAAAACCCTTTCAGCACCGAAACGGCCGGCTCAGCGGCCACCAGGACTCCCAGGGCAACCAAGATCCGGAGGAGAGCCTTCGCGATTTGGGAGTCCTGGTGCCCGCTGAGCCGGCCGTTTCGGTGCTAGCAAGGGCCGGCAACTTGCCGGCTGGGAGGCGATCGGCACACTCGCTGGAGCCCTGCCAAAGCCAGATCCCTTGCATCCGAAATTCCAGGCGATGGAGCTCCACATGGGCTCGCTCCTGGGGCTGCCAGCCACTGGACGAGCCTAAGGCGGTGGACGATGCGGCTTCGGCGGCTCGTCGAATGTGGGCGTGCTAGCCATCGGCCTGGCCATTGTGGCGGCAACCGTGCCAGTCGCGCTGGTGTCCTTGTTGGCACCCACAGTATCCGAATCATCCTCCAAAGAGCCAGGCCAAGCAACGGCATCCGTAAGATCTTCGACAGGATCAAAAGAAGAAGACGACCGTTTTAACCAGAAAGAAAATGATGTTGCAGACATAATAAACTCCAAAGACCGCGGTCTTCAGGCCCAGCTGCATCTCAAACTCCTCCTCCTCTGCTGGGATGCTTGGCCTTCGCCCGCTTCTACGGTTAAGACTTAACCGTAGAAGCGGGCGAAGGAAAAGCATCCCAGGAGGAGGAAGAGTTTGAGATGCAGCTCTGCCCAGTCAAGACCGCGGTATTTGCAGTTTATTATGTCTGCAACATCATCTTCTTGCTGGTCCTGACCGGCTGGATTGGGACGGGAAGTGGTTCGGATTTGGCTGGTGGTCGACGTTTCCACGGATGTACTGCGGTGCTTGTTCCGCACGGTGCAGGTGGTGATCATGAAGTGCCAAATCAGTTTGACAGGCCATGAGCGTGTTTCCGGTTCCGGGGCCAAGGGTGGACTTGCTTAAGGACTGTCTTCTTGCTGGCTCAGTGTTTCAGCTCGCGGTCTGCCAACCTGACGACTCGTGGAGGCGCAGAGCAGGCTTTTGGATTGGAGACGCCGCGCTCCTCACCATCTTCCTGGCCGCGCCGGTGTTGTTCTGCTTCGAAACAACCAGCAGGAACCTGCCGTCGGAGTTTTGGCCGGCGTTGGTTGCCTGCCTTCGGAAAGCAGGAGCGTCCGCCTCAAGCGGTGGAGGAACAGTCCATGGGGGTCCTGTTGGAGAAGGCGTATGCAAAGGCCACGGGCTTCATCGTGCCCAAGCTTGTTGCGCAGTGCACTTTGGACTGCTGTGGGCGAGGACTTGCCTTATTCCAGCAGTACTGGGGGATGCTGCTCGTGAACCTCGTCATCACCGGTGGCAAGATCGCCGCGGTGATTGTCTTGAGAGAGTTCATCTTGGGATCGGGAGTTGGGATGTAGTCAATGTAGTCTTTGAAGTGCCGACTTGAGGCCACACGCGCCTCCCCTGCGAACCATGGACAAGCCTCGCCTGAATTCTCCGAGTTGTGAGGGTCTAACACCCTACGGCCCGAAGAGCATACATACAAAACAGCAACGCCCAGGTCCGCGCCGGGCCCCGGGAGGTGTGCTGAAAGCGCCTGGCAGGCAGACGCTTCTGCAGGGCGCAGGCTTACTGCGCCCGCATCTCGCTTGACAAGGTTCTGAATGTTGAAGCTATTACAAAACTTGTACTATAATTATATCTTCCTAAATTCCTAAGTATGTAACCTGTGCAATTGTACTATCCATAATATAGCGTGCTTTCGCTTATGATATGAGTGGTCTTGAGTCCTGGCCTTGTCGTGTCGGATAAAACACCACTTTCCTCTCCGTCTCCACCCAAGTCAGCCCGTATAACCTTACAGTACAGCGTACAGCGTATATGTAGTATCGTATATGTAGCACCCCCATAAACTACCCTATAAAGGAGCCCGTATTTTTGACCCAGAGCCCCAACTCCCAGGCAGTATCGGAGCGCTCTTTCCCGGCTTTCCAGACGGCCGCGGGTGCTGCCACGCTGGCAGCCCTATGGTCGATGTCCCCGCTGACGCTCGGAGGGCTTGGAGTGTTTAAGGGTTAGGGTAAAAAGAGTACTCTGAGGGCTGTAGGAGAGGTTTGTAGTTAGAGTTCCAGGGTTTTTTCGCGGCCTTTCGGGGTTTCGAGTTCAGGTTTCTGAAGTTTTGGGCCTTAAGGGTCGTGGGGTCGTGGGGTTGTTCAGTATCGCTGCTGGAAGGATTGCAGGTAACATCTTCCGAGTCCCCTCCCGAAGGGTTTATAGGATCTTGGTGGCATGCCGAGACTCCGCACTCATAGCTCGAGATGCCTCAAGATGGCTGAGGGTTCAGAGCTTATGTTGGAGGATCCGCTTCTGATGGTTTCGGGTTGGGGTTCAGGGTTTGGCATTCAGAGTCTTGGGGTTTATGGTGCGGCTTAGGGCCGAGAGAGCCCCTAAGTCCAGAGAGACCGGAAGTTGTGAGGTCCTCTGAACCCTGGAGCCCTCCCTGGCGCTAGACAAGCCATCGCACCTGCCTAGGGCCCTAGGGCGTGCTGAGTACGTCTGGAACCCGTGGACTTCGGGGGTGCACAGGTGAGGGCCGAAAGTTTGGGGTGCTGTAATGAGAGTTGGTGTTAATATCGCGGCTCCTGATTATTGGCCAAACTGCTCTCTGACGTACCAGACAGACCTCGCCAGGCTTGTTCAAAGTTGTGAGTGCTGAGGCCCTATAAACACCCATCACCAATCGCTCTCTCTCTCTCTCTCTCTCTCTCTCTCTCTCTCTGCCTCTCCGTCTGCGCCGTGGCATCCTCGAGGCTGAGGGTGGCCTCGCCCGCGTAAGGGCCCTCATCTTACAAGAACCTCCCTCCTGCATGGCGTTGCTCGTTATGCCGCTAGGCTTTGGTGCATGTTCGACCAACGGCACGTATTGCATAACGAGCGGCCTCGAAACCCCTAAGCTGGCCCCAACCACACAGCCCCTTCTTGGAAGAATCAGCCCAAAACGCCTGGGCCAACGCACCAAGGACCCGAGGAAGGCCAAGAGCAGAGCGCCGCCCTCGCGTCGTTTTGTGCGCAGAGGCGGAGGCACATCCGACCAATACAGGAAGAGTAGCGATACCCTTTGGGATTTAGCCTTAGTCGAGGTAGGCCCTAGCTAAAATTATAGGGTCAATTACATGGATCTTGCTATTCTGGGAGATCCCCGCGTTTCTGAGTCAGGTTCTTGCACTGACAAGAAACGCATCTCGAAGCCCGAAGCCCTCAACAGAGAAGATTCCGAGTGTGAGCCCCGAAGGGGCCCTGAACCCTTTGAACCTCCCAAACCCTTACAGAACCCTCCCTAAATCCTGAACCAGAGGCCCTGAATGCCCGAAAACCTAAGCCTCACGCCCTAATCCCTCACTCCTATAAGCCCTCTATTTGGTTTTAAGTGGGAAAACAGGCATTCAGAAACAGCCCTGAACCCTTCAAAAGTCCTAAACACCCTAGCCCCCCCAAGGCCCCCCTTTAGCCTTCAACTGCCCTAAATGCCCTGAAAGCTCCGTAGATAGAGCTCGATTGACAGAGGAGGCTCCGCCGGTGGAGTCGAAGCAAGAGCAGGTCGTCACGCCTTGGGAGGTTCGGGGCGTTTGAAGTGCAAGGGCTCCTGAGCCCTAAACGCTCGAAACCTTCGGGGGCATAGGATTGTTTAGATGGGCTGTTATAAACCACCAGCCATCCTAGACCCGGAGCCCTGAAACATAAAGGGAACCCTTAAGGGTTCTGTCGAATTGTTTGTTGCAAGGCTTCGGTCTCACGCGGCTGCTGCACGTGGAATGTTGGGATGTCGGGGTGTTGAGTTTAAGTCTAAGTTCAGTGTTCAGGTGTTTTGGATGCATGCACACGTCTGTGCACAATAACGTGCCCAAAAGCCTAAACTCCTAAACTTATAGATGTGAGTTTAGGATACGTGGGGCAACCTTCGGGTTACCCTAGACTTATACACCCTGCTGTAAACACCTGGGGTGGCCCAACGCAGAATCCTTCGCAAGCGATCTCCTATGCCTGGCTGAATGACTACTGATGCTATGCCTTACAGGGTTGCTTGACTTGCGACACTAGTCATCAGGACTCCAGAAGAGGCATGGGGGATACAGCACGAACCCTGAACCCTGGACCTTGAAACGTGCAGTTGCAAAACTGGTTTTTGGAGAGACCCTATACATACATATAGTTTCAAATCGTCTTTTTTAAATGCCAAGCCACTCCTGCAGGTAGAGGCAGGCGAGGATGGAGTGGATTACGACAAACTCATTGAGACCTTCGGTTGCCAGCCGATTACTGCGGAACAGATTGAAAGAGTAGAACGCCTCACGGGCAACTCGGCTTCACTGACGCCGCTGCTGCAGTGCCTTTTTCTTGTTTGGAAGTTGATGTCTCGGTTTCCTCTTGTGCCCGTAGAAAGTTGTACTGATGCTGTTACGGTCTTTTTGTTGGAACGGCCTTTAGTCTTCGTTCCCGCCTGCGTCTATCTCTCGGGTATCCAATGCTGAAGTCCTTCGCCGCGCGCAATACCGCGCAGCCACAGATTTGCCATTGCAACGCCAACTTCGTTTTGGAACAGTCCCGCGATGCCATGCACCAAACTGCCCTCATCCCTGGAACGATGCAGCTTGCAAGCCTGCAACCGACAGATTTATTGGAAGAGTTGGGAGACTGAGACGTGACGTGAGTGGATCAGTGAAATTAGGAATAAGCCTCTTGAAGTTTTGGGACGGTAACCTGGAAGTAGCCAGACTTGTATGTGACCCGGTTGTCTGGCGTCGTTCGGTGCGCCGATCCTTGCTTGTCCACGCGCCGCCTGGTGTAGGACCCGGCCGGCCGAGCGACCTTTAGTAGCTGCAAGATGCCATACATTTACATAGGGCTTCGAGAATTCAGGCATGGGGCTTCAGGCGTCAAGTTTAGAAGCTCGTAGCTCCCATGCTTTAAAATGGCCTGCAGTCCCCTGTGAGCTCGAGGTCGTTGACGGGTTAAGCATCTACTCAGGGGCCAACATTCTCTCAAATGGACTTGCGCAGGGTTGCTGTCAAGTAGCTTCCTGTTCTGATCACGTTGGGTTTGGGTCGCGTAACCCGTAGCGACTTGCCCGACGATGATTGGATCCATATGATACCACACCAGCTAGCTGCATTACTCAAGAAAGGGGGTCAACGGCAAGGCAAGCGCGCCCACAGATTTCTCCGACGCGGCCTCTTCTTCTCCCACCGGGATTTGGACAGCCTCCTTGATGCCTATGAGACTTGGGTTCAAATCAGAGACACAAACCCCTTCACACTCCTAAACCCTTCAAAGTCTAGATCCCCAATTAAGGCGCCGCTAAACCCTTGGCCTCCTAAAGCCCTTCACTCCTAAACTCCTGCAGCCGATACCCCATTTTCCCTCGGACTTCTAAACCCCGAACTCCTCAACCCACAAACCCTGGGACCCCTTAAGCCCGAAGCCCCTTGTAGTACTACAACCTGAACTTCTTAAATCCTACAGAAACCCAAAAAGCCCCTCGTAGCCTTAGTTGCATCGGCACGGACGTTCTGACGTAACGTTCGTACGTACTGAAATCGTGCGTTCTTAGACCGTACGTTCTGAAAGGCATGA
>CAJNJA010043375.1:0-27194 GCA_905231915.1 Symbiodinium necroappetens | reverse complement strand
TGCTGCTGCTGCTATTGCTGCTGCTGCTGCTGCTGCTGCTGCGGCTGCTGCTGCTCCTGCTCCTGCTCCTGCTCCTGCTCCTGCTCCTGCTGCTGCTGCTGCTGCTGCTGCTGCCACCACCAATCTACCACCCTGACTGCTGCTGCCACTGCGACTGCCACTGCGGCCCTGACCGCCACCGCCACCGCCACCGCCACCACCACCACCACCACCACCACGACCACGACCACGACCACGACCACGACCACGACCACGACCACGACCACGACGACTGCGGAATTCACTGCCCAGAGCGCCGACGACGGCGACAGCGAGGAGGACAATGACTTGATGCTAGCATGCCAGACCTAGCCATGTTCGTAAAATTGTTACGAGTATTTCAGAACTTACTTCAGACGAACTCTCATGGATGGCCTTCGGCCGCTTGATGGAAGACATGCCAAAGGTCAGCCAATGATGCCCAGTAGGCGCATTGTCCTTCCATAAATCCGCAACATTTCGAAAGTTGTGTGCACTTGGCCGTAAACTGCAACGTATCAGGGACAACCACTGGCTATGCCGGAAGCACCTGGCCTGCAAGGAACCCTTGTACGATGATCGGATTCAAGCCTTACTGTGAAACACTGCCACGAGAACTCAGGAATTTAATCGATCTCTTCATGATATGCCGGCCGCAAACGAAAATCAGAGGAAGAGCAGCCGGCATCCGTCTATGAAAGCGCAGGAGGATGGATTGTGGGACAGCGGCTGGTGCCGTTGGTGCGCAACGTTTCTTACAGGCTGAGAAGCCAAGCTGCCCGAAAAAACCTAAACCGTAAGAGTTTAGAGCTTAGGGCGGTGCTCTGTCCTCTTGTCTGGGCAGCAGCTTCCTTGGTTCACGGGGAGACAGATTGATCTACACCGGGGCAACGAACGAGGCCCCCCCTAAAGGCTTCTTGGTGTTTGCTTCACTCCGATTACCTCGCCCGAATGGTCACTCCGCGTTTCGAGCCCACTTCAAATGCGAGTCCTTCGCCAAGCCGGGGTCCAAGACTTGGGTTCACTGTGAGGCTTTAAGGTGGACTTGTCAATAGCAAGGCATCAAAAGATCTAGAATCTCGGAACATCCCCCCCCCCCCGCTTCCCGACAAGTCACAAGGAGGCCGGTGAAAGCTTGGCCAGCGGGTTGGCAATGTCTTTCCATGTTGCAGCTTCCTGCATGGCAAGATGCGCTTCGACCGCAACTGCGAACTCCACGTTATTCATCAACCCTCCTTCGCTCAGGGCCGTATTGGGAGAAGCCCAGAGATGTGGGGTGTTTCTCGCCTCCGGCTCTGCGAAATCGTCCCCATGCCCCTTGGAGCAGCCACTGAAGCCCGGAGCAAGGCTCGCGGGCTTCAGCTTCAGCGAGGGAAAGCCTGCCTCTGCTGGCCTCAGCGTAAAGGCAAACACGCTTGAACACTGGGCCTCCCAAGGTTTCGGTCCTAGCGACAGGGGAATCGTCTTGAGTGGCAAAAGCTCCCCCCAAAATGGCCCGGGCTAAGAATCTGGCTGGTTCTCTTCAGGAGCCTCGCCATCGGGAAATGGGAAGATCACGGCGAGGAACACCTGGAGACACCAGCTGTTGGGCCTGGAGCTAAGATGAGGAAGCCTGAAGGCCTCAATACCAACCCTTGCAAGATCTCGAGCCCATCATCCACGACCGCGATCAATGATCTAACCTGTTGCCAAACGTATGGCCTGATTCAGCAGCATCGCGCATGCTGCGAATAGAAGGCAAAGCCCGCTCGCACCTGCTAGCTCTGACACCACGACGCTTCAAGGCAGGAGGCTTAGGCCATAAGGCAGCAGGCTTATGCCGTCTCCTGCAACGTCTTCATTGCAAGTATCCTGCCGTATCCTTGACTCCCAGTCTCCATTGGCAAGTGCCTGGGGCATGTGTCCCACGCTCTTTTGCCATGACCTTAGCACTATGTTGATTATGTTGTGAAACCTGTGCTGCGTGTTGAATGTTGCGTGCTTCTTGCTTCATGAAAGTCTTTGTCTCGCCACGAAGTGGTGAACACGATGGCCTGGCGTGACAATCTGTACTCTGGGCAGTACTTAAGGCGCGTGCGAAGCTTCATCGGCGACATTGCATAGCGAAGCACGTTTGCATAAGCACTGTCACACCAAACTGGGAATGTGTTACATTGGCTGGGCTAAAGGTAGATACTGTAGCCGTATGTAAAGCCCAGATACTTGAATGACTAAAGAAGCAGGATCAGTCCCTGCTACACAAAAAGCATCCTCGGTGTTGCTTTCTCGTTCCATGCCAGCCGGGATGTAACATGCATCAACTACGGTCTCTGTCTCAAAAGTCGGGTGTACTGGCAAGACTGAGCCAGTCAGCAGCATCTGCTGGTGCAGAAGCAGGAGACTGAGATGCAGCTCCGGCATGTTCTGCCAGAACACAGAGCTGCCAGGCAGGCTCGCAGGACCTCTGCAGGAGCTGCCAGCAGCAACGGACCTCGGCAACAAATTCGGCGCCAGGAAACAGAACAAAAGCCTACCTCCAGTGCCTTAGCCCAGGACTCAGCCCCAAGGTCCCCAAGGTCAGATCCGAGGGCTGTCTCTGTTGCCTGGATGCCTGACACAGCTTCGATCTAGGGGAGGGCCGGAGGGTGGAGGGGGGTGACAGACTTGGGCTTCGGAACCCGGAGCAACCAACGATCGCGTCCACTTGCGGCATTGCGGTCCCTAGTATGGTGGCGCAATATTGGGGAGCAAACGCGGCTGGGATACAAAGCCTGTAGCAAGGATTATTGTACGAGTCTTACGATGTGCGACGTGCAGACATGTGGCAGAGATTATGATTGCTGTCTTGGCAGCTAAGAAGACGTCAGGGCATTTGCATCTGCGGATGACTTAATCGTGCCGCATCACGGCAACATGGCGGCTATCGTTTTTAGTCGCTGGCTTGCTACAGTACAGACACACTGAAACCGATTCGCAGTCAGATGCAGCAAATGCTGGCATTCACAACATGATGGCCATGATCGTACGAGCGCGAGGGTTTCTGGCACTGAAAGAACTGCTACTACAATGGGGCCAGGCCTCCACGGGGGCAACGAAGACCTGGGCAGACCTGGTGTCGAGCACACGATTGAAATTCAATAGGCGTTGCCTTTAAGGTGTCTCGGCAAATTTAGGCTGAGGCAACTTCATTGATAGATAGGCATCGGTTCATCCCTGCTGTGAAGTCATATCATACAACCAGAGTATGATATACACCCTCAAATCCCATTCTGAGTATTAAGACCCTTATGAAACCCCATTCGCAACCCCTTATAGACCCTAAACCCCTGAAGCCCTAAACCCTGAACCCTAAAACCTACAACCCTACACTCTCCAACCTGAAACAGCTCAACTTCTGGGACTCGCGCGCCCCAACCACGGCAAGGCCCAAAACAGCGGCGCCCAAGCGCCTTGCCAGTTCTGTGTCTCATGTGACAAAGGACTCTTGCTGCTTGTAACAATAATAATAAACAATGGTCATCATGATAATACAAACAAGAGTGAGGGTATTTACATACACACATCTACATACATACATACATCCATCCATGCATGCATACATACATGCATACATACCTACATACATACATACATACATAATCATACATACTCAGTCATCACAATATTAGCCGCTAGCCATTAGTCATGGCCTGCGCCGATGTGGCAGAGGCCGCTGGCCGATCTGGCTGGCCTGCAGAAGCGCGGGGGAGAAAACCCACGAGGAGAGTGTAACCTTTTAATTGTACGAACTCAAATTTCCCCGACGACCTTTGACCTGTTGACCTATAGTCCTAGTCGCACGACGTCGCGGGCCTGCTGCATGCGCATGATGGACACCGGTTCGACTTTGGGCCTTGTCCTAGTGGCTTAAAAAACAAAACTGCGCAGCCAAGAAGGGCCGTAAGCCAAAGGAGGCAGCCAAGATGCATTCAATGTGCTCGGATGCGAATTGTCCCACCAACACAACTGCGGCACACAATGGAAACTCTTGCTCAGCCAGCGTGACAAGCTTCCGAAAACTCAGCCATCTTTTTCGCCTGAAGTGCGCGCGATCAGCTCGGGAGGCCAGCATGCCTGGGTCCTTGTCGGCTCAGGTTGGCAATAGAGTATACAAGCTATAGGCTAATACAAGACAACATATATTAAAAAACTAGCATACAGTCTAGTGTATAATTTAACACAATAGGCAGCCGAGTATAACACATGCACCGAAGTATAATGAAGTCTGATAACATGTAGTATGATGTAAAATGATGCAGTCTAAATATAATACAGTCGGATATACTGCAACATAATATAATGTAATGTAGCGTAATGCAATACGCGATCGCACAACATAACGTTTGAAAATGTAAGGTAAAACAATATGAGACAGCACAATACAACCTTTGAATAATATAACATGATACAACAGAAAATAACATATCATGGCACAAATGATATGATATGGAGCAATATGGCATAACATAACAGAACATAAAACATAATAATATCACATAGTACAACCTAGTACATCGTCATATTGCATAGTATAACATAGCAAAAGAGAAGATAGTTTTGCATGAGGTACTCTAACATAGTATAACACGATATATCATATTACATAATAGTATAACATAACTCAAAACAACTTAATGCAGTTTAACATAACATAATGGAATAAAGCACAATAGAGTATAGTATAATACAATATAATATACGTGCATCATAAGCCCGGTCAAAGAACTCACCTTCTGAACCAGTGCTGGGCGCTTGCCTTCAGCTCGCAGAAGTACTCATCTGATTGTAAATGACCGGTATGCCAACGACGATCGCAACCATGAGGCAGTACCTAAGCAAGCTTCGCTCCCAGAACGTACTTCGATTCCCTGTGATGTGGCACTGGGCGCAAGGCCTTATGCCCATGCTGGGACGGTAGCAGGCATAGGCGACCTCATCGAGGTCTGGACGGGGCTGCGCTCAGACCCAATGCAGCCCAAATTTTTTCACCTACTGTGGAATCCAGGACACGTGGGCCATTGAACAAGGCCACTGCGCGCATGTTGCTCTGGCCTAAAGTGCCTACAGCTTTCCGTGGATTCCCAGATGGCCTTCAGAACTTCAAAAGCTTGAAAGGATGCCCCGGCATCTGATGGCTGCGTGTGTTGCGGTCCTCCAGTTTTTGTACTTTTTGTGGCCTTCAACCCCAGCCTGCAGCTGAAGCAGCAACAGACTCCACAGCTGGGAGGAGGGCAAACAAAGCGACTTGGACTGGTCTGGGCGAGTGACTCCAGGCTGCATCCTGACCCTCTGGACATGTTTTTAACTACTGGCGTTGCGCTTTTTTGCTGGACGGTCTGCTTCTGTGCCTACCACACAGACCTTGGTGATTTGGGACTTCTGCCACACATCGGTTCCACGTTGGGGCTGCTAGCTGCTGCCAGAACTGGAAGTCGATTAAAAAACAGATTTCCGGGTAATTTATGTTCATGATTTGTTTCAGGACTTATCAAGAGAGATCTTCATCATCATGCACCTTGAAAATAAGACAAGAAACTTCATGTATGATTTTACCTCCGTTGCAAAGCCATAAGACCATTTCCAAGCCACATCCGTTCGCGTCGAGTATATAAAATCACACAAGAGTAGCTGACGAGCACAGCAAGACGGAGCACAAACGTCTCCGAATGTCTGCAAGGGAAGGGTTCAAATAACACGGTCCCCTGTCCGCTTCACAGGTCCAAGCGCGTGGCTGCGACGACTAATGACCACAAAACCAGTGTCAGCATCAGCATGTTCACCGCAGTTGGCAGCCTGCAAGGCTGCGGCTTGACGATCAGCGGGCTGGCGTGCGGAGTGCAATCTACTTTGTGGCAGATGATCAATACAATTGTATGCTATCCTGTCCTATACTCACTACCGTGACCAGGCCAGACTAGACTAGAAATAAACTATAGTACCATACTATAATGAACTATACTATACGATACTATACTATGTTACACTATACCAAACATGCCATGCCATGCCATACCATACCACACCACACTCTACTCTACTATACTATGCTGACATGGCCAGGGCCAGCCCCACCTTTGAAGCCCCAGCCCCTCGAAGACATTGTCCAGGACTGGCAAGGCAAAATGCAAGGAGAAGTACCTGGCGATGTAGCAAAGTCACAGCAGAACCTTTTGGCAGACCTTGCAAACATAACAGTGGAATCCTCTGAACGGGAACTGTAAGAAGTGATGCACCCTGCGTAGTAAATGCTTGTCATGAACCCAATGACCTTTGCCTGGTCTACCGTTTTCTGAGTCTGACAGGCGCACATCAGCAGCCACCCCAAGAGACGCCAGTTCCACAGCAGCCATGGGTTCCGTGAGACCGCCTGAACTTCCAGTAATCTCCAAGCCGAAGTAATTTGCAATCGATCTGGGGCTCCGCCGGAGCTGAGTGCCAGGCCCTGCGGAATGGCTTCTCAGGAGGGTCCATGGAATCTGAGACGTAGAAGATTTCCTGCCAGAATTGCGAAGGCTAGTTCGGCTGCATGGAACGAAACAGGGGGGTCGTCAAGACTATGCCTCTTACCAAATGCTGATGTTCACGAAAGCTCAAGGCTACTCCTCCATCCCATCAAACGCGCAAGGTCAAATCCTATTTCTCTTCAAAACGATCCTCAAAACGGTGCGTATGAAATAGCAGTTATGGTACAACCTTCGAACATCATCATATTTCGTACTCCTCTCACAAGCGTTTGGATGCTTCTCAGCCATGACCACTGGGATTGAACCCGTCGGGCGACGGACGCCGAAAGAGACGGACCCTGTTCAGCGCAAAGGCAATCTTTTCTGGGTCTGCTTGCCGCGGACGTACGTTCGCTGCCGTTCGCACGATTTCGGAAACACATGGAAACACCACATTTGGAGGTGAAGAAGAAGAAGAGATGTATGCACAAGTGCAAAGTGACGGACGGACGGACCGTTTCACAACGGCATCTGAGGTATCTCCAAGCTGCATTGGCAAGCGGGCCGCTGCGCACTACCCAGACCTCTTCATGCCAGGAAGTCGGCACATCCGAACCTACCCTAAACCCTACAGCCTGGCCAAACCTAGCTTGACCACGTGGCAGTGTTTGTTTCACCGCACTCAGGGAAGTCTGAGTCAGAGCTACGACATGGGTCTCTGCCCGGCGTCCTCCGTGACAACCTCCTGGGATGTCAGGCAAGCGAGGGTGTTGCCTCAGCTTTTGCGGCAATAGTAGTATAAAGTTTAAAGGTAATCCAAATTGTATCAATAACGAGGTTCATGACACATGATGATTAATGATGAAAACAATGACAATGGTAACGCGATTAACAATACCAGCCTACACTAGCCACGCGAGCAACAATAGTAGCAATAGCAACAACACTGGCAATGATAACAGCATGCATTTTGCAGTCAGACGCTCGTGCGGGTCGTCCCGCACCTTGTCGGACATCGGGCTGATGTTCATGAATGGCCAGCGATGGGGCAAGTTCAGCAAACCGGAAACCACACGGACCAAGCTAGGCCCAAGAACAAAGCAAGCAAAGCTAGAAACGGCCCCATAAATGGCCAGTCTTGCCTCGCAACAATCTGCCAAAAGCTAAGCAAGACCTGCTTCACATGGCGGTCCGTGGACTCAGCCCGTGCGGAGCGCAAAAGTGCACCCTGCGTGTCGGCCCGAGGACTCTGCACACGCGTTTGTTTGCAAAACAGAGCTTTAAGCGCGTCACTTACAGAACTTGTGGGCTTTGCTCGGCTGCCGTGCTTTTTCGTGAGCATGTTCAACACAAAACAAGCCAGCTTAGTAGTAGAATGGCTGAGTGACCCCAGGCACGCATGAAAGCGCAGCAAACCGCCAATCAGGAACCTAAGCCAGAGAACTTACAAACCATAGCCGTCGTCCACTAGGAGGCTACCTCACAAGCGCGGGGTCTTGCACCTGGCATCCACCAAACTAGGAGGCTACCTCACCGTCCGCCAAACTAGGACGCTACCTCACCGGCTCGGGGTCTGGGACTTGGCCTCGGGACTAACCGCTGCTTCAAAGAAACGAGCACAACAGCACCATGGCATGGCCTCACCCGACGATAGGCCTCAGAATTCTGAGGCCTAGAAATCCCACTCGTAGCTTGGCAAGTAGACAGCATGTCCGGCCTTTCCCGACGTACGGGACTACTGGGCCTTGCAGGCAAAAGCCTTTCCCAACGGACGGGACGACCAGGCTGATCCACACTAGCCGCTACAGCTACAGCCTGAAGCCATTGGAATCCAGTGCACAGTCGCAGATTTGGCAAGTCCGGCATGACCCGACGTGCGGGACTACTGGGCCTTGCACAGTCAAAAAGCCTAACCCGACGACCAACAGGAATACTGGGCTGATTCATGGTTTTTCCATTCCAGCTTGTAACGCGTGGATCCGAAAGAGCCTGGATGGCGCACACTCGCAGTCTGGCAGTAGAGGGGCTAAGACACTTGCACTGATTGCCCGTCTTCTCGCACGCCATCGTCTTGGAAAGGATACTGACTGAATAAGAAGCTCATCGTCAATAAGCAATACAAACGTATAACGAGCTTGAGAGTGCTAGCGTCCCACAGCTTCCGAGGACCAATACTATGATCAGGTGGCACTTTAAGGAGATAGCCTCTCCCCAGAACAAAGCTCCCACGTACAAGTACTGTCAGCGTAGAGAACGAAGTTGTGGTTGTTGCTGCAGCTGCGTTGCCGTTGCCGTTGCTGTTGGTGTTGTTGTTGTTGTTGGTGGTGGTGGTGTTGTTGGTTGGACTTCGAAGCTCGCTGCTAGACCCAAAGACTTAGCAAGATGGGACCAGTGTACTTGCTGGCCTTCTCTGGACTCAGAAAAGACTAGAAGTAAACACACATCCCGTTCTTTGATTTTGGCAAGCATATGCGACCATCCCAAGCTGGTAACATGAAACAAGGCATTAAAGAGATCTGCCGCTCGTGCAAGAGGGACTCGGGCCCTTCCCAGTCTCTTGGCATGGTGGGACTGCATCGGCAGAGAGCATCTGTAGACATGCGCAAAACGTTGCGTAAAAGAAACCAAAGATCTGCTGTGCAAAGAGTGCAAACATGAAAGAGCCCTGTGCCATCCGCTATGTTTCGCTTGAAATGCAAGCAGCAAGCAGATCAGACTCCCCCGCCGCGCGGAAGACCTGAACCCTCCTGCTTAGGAGCAGCAACGAGTTGCTTGGCACGTGTTGTCTCCCCACGGGATTTGGGACCGGGCCAGCTCCAGGATAACGCCTGCAGTGTGGCGTGCCTGTAATCACCACTGGTGTAATAAAAGCTTAAGCCGGAGGCTTCCTCACAGAAGCTGTAAAACCGGTAGCATGCGCAGCCTGAACTACACAAATGTGTGGTTAGAGCGCCAGGGAACTGTTGGAATCTCAAAGGTTGGGCCCTCCACAGGCTGTCCTGTGGTGATTCGACGGCTACAGTTCATGGCCGCTGGAGCTGGTAGCGCTTCAACAACAACAACAACAACAGCCCCAATAACAGGAATACTCATAGCAATAGCAATGATACAAATGACAACTCTGTTTTGCTCCTATTGTATGCGCTGGCATCACTGTAGATGCATGTTACCACTATCCTCCACCCACTCACTACTTTCATACAGGTCATCGTAGTTTCACCATCATTGCTCCAGTTGCCTTTCGGGGGATCGGATTCCAACAGCCTGGCCTGACAACCGGCCTGGTTGCAGAGGGTGCATGTGGTGCAAGCTTCCAGCTGCCCATCCATGTAACTAACTCGCCTACGTACTCCCTCATGTAGCCGCATTCGTCTCCAGGAAACTCATTGTATAGACCCTCAAATGCTAACCTTACATTGAATCAAGGTGGGCTGGCTTCTGTCTCGAAGACTTTTGCTGCCATGCGGCAAGGGCAGCAACAGCAGGTTGCGACCTCACCAACATGCGAGTCGTAGGTTGGCGCTTTACTCTGACAGATGAAGGTGGAGAGACTGGACAAACACATGTCCACATGCGTGGTTTGAGTTAGGTGACTGCCGCTCAAATCCTTAGCTTCGGAGATCTGAGGCCACAGCTCCGCCCGTGCAGCAGTTTCCGTCTCGGCGCACTTCCTTCGAACGCCGGCTCAGTGGGCTCAGCTACCACCTCCGAGGCTCTCCCATAACAGCTCCTGTCCTTTCGCCTTCCCATGCCAACACGGTGTGACAAAACAAGGCGCGCACACACACACACACACCCCCACCCACCCACATTCACCAAACATGCGAAGCGGTAACACCGACCAGCACGTAAGAAGCTACCCCGCCTACCAAGAGTCAAGACTGGGAGAAGAACTGGAATCCAATTCCATGCCAGCTGTGTGTGATCCCCTAAACCCGAAGGCAGTGAAGCTTTGCAAAATAGAAAGGTGGTCCCTCCAGGTCTTGTCACCCTCCTCGACAAGCTTGAGCCGCTCCTTGCAGTCGAAGCTGTTTACTTCAGGATTTAGTGTCTGGCTTCGCTGTCACAAATTGCTCCCGCCTGTCGCTCATCATCGCATGGTGCTTGGGGGACTACACGGTACGGGACAAACGTCTCGAGCTTGTCCTGCACAGACACCGGAGAGACAAGCATCAACTGGCGGCTCATGGCATGAGGTGAGACGTTCGCTGTGAACTATAGAGTCTATAGAGCTTGCAAGACAATTTCAGCTTGTGGTCCTGCATGAGTACTTGCTCCAACTTCAAGCAGCAGATATCTGTGTGCAAAAGTCTTCCGTGTCACTCCATCTGCGCCGTCCTTCTGGCACTGGACGGCAACGACGGTGGCATCGCTTTCCGGCGTACAGAGGAATCTGCGGCGAATGCAAACAGTTTAGTACTGGGAATGGTGGGAGCAGAGGCTTCAAGCACAGAACAGCAAGCGCCGTGCTTCGCGCCTGACTCTCAAGTCGCCCACCTCGTGTGGCATGACATCTTAGGGCCACCGAAGCTCCACTCCCAGGCCCATACCTGTGTTACAGCCTTCCTCCCAGTGCCGCCAATGTTTCTCTGCCTTCATGTTCTTGTCAAAGGACATGCTGCAAGCATGCAAGCTTATGCTCTGCGCATCTACACTGTACTGCAGTCTTCTCTATCTGTCTGCCTCTATACGGTTCGGTTTAAAATGGCTGTAAATGCACATATACATACACATACATACTTACCTGCTTGCTTGCTTGCTTGCTAGCTTGCTTGCTTGCTTGCTTGCTTGCTCACGTACTTACCTTCTTTACCTACTTTACTTGCATTACTTACTTTACTTACTTTACCGACTTTATGGGCTTTACTTACATTACTTACTTTACTTACTTGACTTACTTTACTTACTTGATTTACTTTACTTACTTGACTTACTTTACTTTACTTTACCTTGCTTTACTTTGCTTTACTTTACTTTTGTATATATATACACACATACATACATACATACATACATACATACATACATGCATATATATATATGTATTGTGTACACACACAAGTATATAAGATAGCTACCTATTCAACGATATGCAGTTCTCTCCATATGCGTACCTGTACATATATGTATACATCTAAATATCTATGGGTATATGAGCGATGTGTGTGTGTGTGTATGAATGTAAACTTATCTACATGCATACATGCAGGCATACACACATACTTACGCTCGGAAAATGAGCTTCTGATTGCTCACACCAGATGACATCCCTAACAATCTCATGTCACTCGAGCTCCCACTGAAATAACAGTAAGCAACTACACATCACACTTGCATGGAACGTATGGGCGGCGGCTTCCAGCCACAGAGCCCTAACCAAGGAATCGAGCACCTCTGAAGCTTGCGTTTCACACATTCGTACATGCATGCATATACATACTGCCATCCTAGGACCGACCTACCTACCTACCTACCTACCTACCCACCTACTATCTACCTACATCCTACCCCAGACCACACTATACACTACACAGGCGCACAGGTGGCGCACCGGCGTACAGATAGCAACGGGGCTGAGCTTCGGACCTGGTGTTTTTGGAAGAGCTCCACCTGCGGGATGCGTTCGGAGCTCTGAACCGTCAGCAGCCGCAAGTAGTTGCAATGAGGATCGCAAAAATGGGGAAGGGTGGTGCTCAAAGGCCAAGAACCTTGCTTGAGAACAGCGCCCCGTACGCCGAAAAAAAGCGAATCTTCTATCCTCCGGGCCTGATTGCCGGCGAACCCGGGACGCCCGTAGAAGAAACCGTCCTGTGAGCTGGTCAGAGAGCAAAGGCGACGGCAGCCTCCTAGATCAGTGTCAATCGAACCATTCATAGAATCCTTATCGTACCCTTTTCGGACGCTTATGGTACCCCTATTGCGGAATTGAGGTGGTACAGACTCCTCCTGCTCGCTAGACTATGTATGTATCATCTTCTCAGAGGGCGGACTGTACATGTATGGTTTATGCTTGATATTACCCTTGATTGTAATTTCATATGCGATACAAAATGCTCTGTTGCATTATGTTATGTTGCAGCACTATGCTTTTTCATGATGTCATCAGATCATATCATAGTGCACATGTCGTATAGTACAGTGAAGTACAAGTATCCTCATAAGATGGAACAAAACAGAATACCTTATAATATCTGGTAATATAGCACAATATACCATAATACAAAACCCTAGCAGGTATTATCATCAATAATCATATGTACATTTGTGTAAATATCATAAAACAACATATAACATCATAAACCACCGTATGATGCCACATAGCATCAGATGTGCTCTAAGGTCATATCATATAATGTTTTCATATAACATCTTAAATTAAACTATGACATAGTGTAGAACCCTATTTCTTGCATGTGATGTGACTGGATGTGAGAAAACAGAATGTGAGACACGACCATGGAACATGATGTAATGTTGCAGCGCCTAGAAGAACAAACTGTTGAAAACATGCTGCAACATGATCTACTACAATAAAATAACCAAACAGACTCAGAGTAAACTGTAACATAGCCTGGTCTAGTCTAGCAAGGAAAATATGTAGGGTAGTGTCGTGTAACTTATGTTCTATTCAATTCCTTGCAGGGGCAAAGGCATTTATTGCACCGGCAGGTCTGTGCAAATCAGCTTCAGGATCTCGGGTTCAGGAGCTCCTGCTGATTCGCATGGAAGGTGATGCCCGCCGCATGCACCTTGCCAGAGGCAGAGAGGCTTGCTGCATACGGTGCTTCTAGGCTGCGTCTGTCAGCCAAAAGCACCCGCTTGCTCGCCCTAGCCGTGGCATGAGAACCGAAAACTGAGACATTCCCAGCGAGGTCCCCGAAACCCTCACATCCAGGGGCCCGGGCTCTTGGAGGCAACCGGCCCATGGCTGGTTCGAAGGTGCGAAACTGGCTTAGCATCTCCTGCTGTGCTCCAGGACAAGGGTGGTTTGGGGCTTCGGGACTTCCGACGCTGCTTGGAGTTTGGGGATTCTGAAGGGGCTCAGCGGTTTGGGGATTTTGGATCTTCACTTTCGTCAGGGATCTGGAAAGTAAAGAAACTATATTATATGCGCAGACTGCCTCCTGCCTAGGCAAAGGGTCTATGTCGCGACTCTACATCGAATCGACATCAGAGCCTGGCATGCGCAGACTGGCAAAGCTTTTCCCCTCAAGTGAGCTTTGCGCAACGATACGCCGGCCATGCACATCTCGCAGGCTGGCAAGGACCACAACCTGTGGGACGAGCTGCTTACGAATCGGAGCTGTCCCATGAGGCTTTTTCCATCCGTGTGCACAGGCATGCAGAGTTCCAGTTCTATACTTCCTGTGCCAGGGGGTTGCGCTGGAGATGAAAATCAATCCTTTGATGCTTCTGGCAGCTTCACAAGAAGGCTTCGGGTGTGGCCGTAACTGCAGCTTGTAGGCATGACCTGATCTGCTTCAACGGTCTTCCGAAAGATTTGTCGCTGCACCTCGTGACTCACGAGGCCGAACTGCTCGCAGTTCATGAGAACGTAACCTCGCAGTGGAGCTCATGAGCAACTCACACGCTGCGGAGGGCGTATTTGTGACGACTACGAAACTTTAAACAACCACTATAGTGATAGTGAACAATATATTACAAGAGACTGTAATCCACTATAAGATACTCACATATGCTACAGTATACCATTATAAGATGCTGTAATATGCTACAACCTACGATAACATGCTCGAACATATCGAAAATACTACAAAATACTACAATAAAGTAAAACATACTGCCAACTTACTATTAAAACCGACGGCATCATGAATACCACAAGATAACACAAGATACTAGTTATGGTATGCCTAGATTGCAAGTAAGAGCTTGCCTTCGTTGCTGCTGACAGCGGAGCTGCCCTCAACTCTACGCTTGCGAGCACTAGTTCTTGTGCCTCGTGGCCACTTCTCGTACCCTTACAGTAACAACCCTTAAAAGTAACCCTAAGTGTGTATGTATGTATGTATGTATGTATGTATGTATGTATGTATGTATACATATATATATATGAGAGATAATACAGTATAGCATACCATAGCATAGTATAGCATGATAGCCTTGTGGTAACCTTGTGGTATCCCGCATGGCTCGCGGTTTGAGCAAGAGCTGGCTCTCGCTCGTCTTCTTCTGCACTTGGTGCACTTCGAGAGTCAGCTCTCTCTCTCTCTCTCTCTCTCTCTCTCTCCGTCTATGTCTCTCTCTCACCCATACGCCACAAAATCGACTCTTGAAGCATCTTCCAGAGAAGACACACCCGACACTGACTCAGTAGATCGGTAGGTAGCAAGCTATGAGAGTTGAGGCCTTTGCCAACTGCTCTTTGCAAGCCGAAGTCACTGAATGTCCTCAGCTGCTTCCAATGCTGCGCTGGGAGCTAGGCAAGATCATTCGAGTTTGCTGCGACGGCGACCAGCCACTGCAACATGTAACCTCCAAGCCAAGCCTCAACGCTTCAGGCTCGACTTTGGAGGCCTGCATGTCCTTAGATGACCGAAAGCGCAGCTTTACGTTTGGTGTCCCTTGCGGCTGGTTACCCTAAAGCGTGGGGCGCGGAGGCGATTCCAAAAATGGGGGCAGCGATTTGAGGAGGAAAAAGAGGCAGATTTGCAGCTACGGGACGCGGCAAAAAGCGTTCAGATTTGCAATGTGGGGCAAGCGGGTGTGGAGTGGGAACTGCAAGGAGGGTAGGGGTGGCAAATTTGGCTGTGAAGGGTGGCGGACGGGGGTCGAGGGCCTGGAGTATGGGGGACTCAAGTAACCAAGTTGACAGTCCATGACACGTATTGCGGAGAAAAGGAGCGGAATCGGGAGCAAATTTGGCTGGTTTGGACACCTTTACACGGTGAAGGGGATCAGCCGCGCCCGGGTTACAATGCTGATTGGTTTCAAGAAAGTGCGAACGACGCAAGTCACAAGGCGTTCTTGGTGTCCAAAAACAGACCAAGCGTCTGCAAAAAGCCAAAGCGTTTCTTGCCATTGGCGTGAACGGGAGCAGGCCAAGACGGCGGCATTGAAAGTCACTCCATCTGCCTGAAGGCTCATCTCTCGCATCCTTAGCAGGCACACCAATGTCCGGTAAAGCTTCCGGTCTGCAAATTAAGCCAGCACAACATACTTGTGAAACTGTTGTGGAATAGAGCCACCGGATGCCACCGGTATAACAGACTCTAGGCAGCCAAACACCGAAAAACAACATTCCTGCAAGCCGCAGATACTGCAAGCCACCTTTTCGAATGCAGTACCGTTTGAGAGATCAGTATCTGGCTTTGTCACTACTCGTATTCACAGTAGTGTCGGGTATAAGGTGGCATGGCAGCAGCAGTAATGATCAATAATGAGACTTGCACGGGAGATAAGAATAATCGGAACAAGGTGTGCTCGGCAGACACAGACTCTCGTTCTGCCTGCAGAAAATGTCTCTTTGCCAAGAGTCCCAAACAGTAGCTGCAGGGACTTTTGCCACAGAGAGCTTTTTTCACAGGCGCTGATGGCAGAATTGAGGGTCAGCGTGTTCGGCCTTGTCCCAGCACGCAGCATGCCATCGAGCCTCAAGCCGTCTTCCAAATGAGCATCTCCACACCATGTTGCCGCAACTGCTTGTTGAGTCCAAGCGGCAGCGCAAAAGCTGCCTGCCACTGTTCCGCATTCTCGCAGGCACTGACAGCGGAGCTCCAACCTGTTTGAGAGTGGTCTGGCCGTGCTGCCTACTTGCAAAGATACAAGCACGCAGGCAGGTGTTCAGGGTCTCCAAGTTTCAGTGGAAACGCCTCCCCAATCAACCTGCTTGTGTACGCAGTGTCAAGGTCGAGGTTTAACTCTAAGGCAACCTGTCAGATATTGCAGAAGAAATCTTATCATGTCGGCATGTTTTGAACGTTGGGTCTCCTATGGTCTGTTGCATGTTGAAATGGTTCTGTCTGGATTTCTGTTGAGTTTCGGAACAGTAACCCCGTTCGTAGTTTTGGAGCTTTCGTAACGCACTCGTGGTCTTCTGTCCACCTTGGATCTGTTGCAAGTTGGCGCCTGTGTGAACTGTGCTTGCTCGGGGCTGGTTCTTTGGGGATGGGTTAGTGTGCCTACAGGGGTACATACGCATGCATGTCACGTATTATTAATACCGTATTAGCATGAGATGGTCAAGCACACTCACTCTCACACCGGCTGTACCAGTGATTGAGGAAGCAGCAAGCAAACTCGCAACAACTCCAGGCACGCCTCCAATGATCAAAGTACTGGTTGAGTTAAGAAGGCAAGTCCGCCCTGCAAACCGGGAGTTGGTGACCTGAACACTTACCAGTTTCAAGCTGAAAGGCTCACAACGCTGCGCTCCAGCTCCATGGCTGACATACCTCGAGCAGCTGCATGCTGTGATGCGATACTCCAACCGCTCTGACTTGGGCCATCTTTGAAACTCCGAGCGTCCATGAAGCAAAGCCAGGGCCCGGGTCCAGTGCCCGGCCTTCTCACAGGCAGTGATTGCTGAGTTGCAGCCTCGGTTGACTGAATCTACTGGATCTCATGTCCATGTCTATTCCAGATATGCACAGCGCTATATCACTTTCATCCCGGCACCGAGCCACTGATTTCGTCGACAGCCAGATTCTGCAAATGTATTGTGCTAAACACCTTGTTGGCGAAGGGATTCTCTCGTTGGGCAGGTTCAACTGCATGATGCAGTGACTGTGATGCCTCGTGATAGCTCAACACAGCCCAGCTGCCAGAAGAGCGAGCTGCCACTGGCCTGCAAGGTTTGCGGTCAGATGGAGAATTGCGAAGAGCGCCTCCTGAAAAGTTCATCCCGGTAAAATGCTACCACTTGTGCAGCAGCTCATCTCTGACAGGCAGCTGCCCGCAGCGCACGCAGTGATGACGCTGCTGTAGGTTATCACATTCGGCTGGGCCGCTTGCTCCTTAGTGATGTGTCGGGTGCCACATGCCAACATGGCTTTGCGAAGCTGCGACATGTGGCCGGCTCTTGCTGGCTGTTATCGCAGGGCATCAGCGGGACATGCTGACATATTGGGCTCTAATCAACGTGACCGCAACATCACCCGTGTTCAGCGACCTGTTGCAGTCGGGATTCGGGCATCTCGCTCAGTAGATGCAGAGCTAGGGACCATTCTCCTGTGGAGTGCCGTGACTTGCAATGGCAAGGCCATCCGTGCTTGACAGCACAGAATTAAAAATTGCGGAGGCAACATAGAAACGGCTTCTTTAAGACGAAGTTGCTGACAGAGGCAACAGGCAACGCGCGCAACACAAACGAAAGAGAACGAGAGGCAAAAAACATGAGTGAAGATGGCACTGTTCCGGGTGAGGAGAACGGACATGTTCCGGCCGGGAAGAATTCGGAAAGGCAGACGACCGTATTGTAGCTCCCATGCCATCTCTTCTGGCCCACGACCATGTGTAGCAGTGGAGCATCTGAGCACGGTGCCTGACTTTTCGAAAGCGCTGCTCACCGAGCTGAATGAGACGACCGTTGGTTGGAGGCCCGCCTCGACATGCTTCCACGAAAGAAGTCGGGTTGGTCCAAAATGGACAAAGAAAACCCCATCGTCGACTTAAGCCGGGAGGCGGCAGGCAGCAGACCCAACAAGTGCAGCGCGAGCTGCCATTGCGAGCATTTCTCGCATGCACTCATCGCTGCATTGTATGAGATGACATTGGGGTTCACCTTTGCCGGGCACATGAGGCAAGGCTGTGATCGCAACTCTGGGACATCTGCAGGTGCATAGCGGTGCCTTCGCAGTGGGCATGCCGACGCCGAGTAAAAACAGAGCTGCGCGCCACTGAGCTGCCTCTTGACGCTGCAGCCGGGAGCGCAAAGGCACAAGATGGCACAAGGCTCACTCTGGGCTCACTGCTCTTAGCCAGAACTCCGCACCCCAAGGAGCCGAGCAAGTCCGGTCTTCTAGGATCACATGAGTGTCGCTGACTGATGCATGCATGCAATAAAGCAAAGCCTCAACATGTGGAGACTAGGCCCGCATCCCATCCCGCCTTTGCAGTGGCACTGATTGCTGCACTGTAGCCCATCACGTCGCCCTGACAGGAACCCTACAACAACGAGCGAGAAACGTCTGCAGACCTGCTTTGCCTGACTTCAACAGTGATCTTTATGTCCGGTCCAGGACTGCAGTATCCGTCACACGGTACTTCTTGAGATTTCTTATAGAACTGGTTATGCTCACCCACAGAACAAGGCAACGCCATCTAGCATCCGTCCTCGTGGAAAGCTAGGAGGCACAGAGCCACCTCCCAGTTGCTGCTTTGCTCACAGGCACTGATTACGCTCCGGTAGCAGATCGGCTGAGGGTCCACAGAGTCCTGCCAGGGGCCGCGGATTCGCTCGTTTCCGCGAATCTTCACAGGATTTCGCTTACAGGCTGCATGGCCGAGTCATCTTGGGACCCGGAGATGCGAATGAGGGAGGCTTGCAGGAGGCTTGTGTCCTTCTGCATGCTGGCGAGTAAGCTGAGCGACAGTTGCCAGAGGCCCTTGGGTTCGAAGGCGCGTAGCGCAGAGCTGTAGGTGAAGAGGTCTGGCCTGACGGGCTGCAGCATGGCAAGCAGGCAAACAGGGCAACTACAGCGTTGCGAGAGCCAGCACCACCTTACTCTTCGTCTTGAAAAGCAGAATCGGGCTTGGGGGAAATGAAAGTATAGTCAGTATGGTCTAGTCACTAGTGAAATAAGTTATTTGTACATGCATACACATATACGCATATTAAAGAATATATCAGAAGCACATATTTAGTCCCTACGGTGACTATAGAAGAGGAAATTCTTGCTTTGCGAGATCCTCGAGAAACCAACAAGGGCTTAGGCCTCGGCTAGCTCGAGCAAAGCGGCTTTACAACACGAACTACAACCTAATGCAACATAATCTAAAATCATGTCGCAGACCTGTAAATATGTAATGTAGGAAACCCTCCTGCCTCAGGCGGAATGCTTGAAGCCTCTCCAGTAAAGACAGTGCGACTTGCCAAGTTCCGGCGCCGGCACACGCATTGATGGAGGTGTTGAAGCTGATGATGTCCGCTGGAACGCTGTCCTGCATCCTCGGTCCAGCAGTCGGAGGCAGAAGGAAGCAGTAGCTAGCATCGCTTCGGTCTGCTGTCGAGCAGCTGGGGTGCTGCGGCCAAGAGCATTTCAGACATTGTAAAGTGTCTGCAACTTTACTCACCTTTACTCTACAATCCGGCCAGTCTCACGCGGGAATGCATGGTTCGAGAACATGGGCACCGCCTTGCTTCGCCGGCTTTTCCACGGGCTGATAACAGCTGTTGCTCAAGGTCTCGGCCCAAAGTACGCAGTGTTCTCTGCCGTCCCGAAAGGAAATTGGAGCTCTCCCATCCATGCATCCCTCCCCACCATTGCCCACCCACCCGTGGAAACGCAAGCCTGAATTCTCAAGGTTACGGACAGCTACGGTGGCTAGGGCCTGTTTCATTCGCTATGCTCATGGTTCAGAGGCGAGGGCCGGCAGTAAGGCAGACAACAGATTTTGCCTTCGCTGCCCCATTGCCGAATGCCAGACATGCATGATCTGAAACCCCAGGAAGCGCCAGTCAGAAACCTGCACAGGACCTGCGAAAGATTGCTTCCGACTTTTCTTCGGTGGGAAAAGCACAGGATCACCAACACGCAACACCTGAACACTAAACAGGAGTATATTATAGTTTATTATATTATATTCTGTTATATTATATTATATTATATTACATTATATTATATTATATATAGCATATTGAAGGACCTCCAGAGCCTCGTCAGAATCGAACGGAGATGCGGAGCGGCGGGGGAAGGGGGCAGTAAGCAGGATCGCTGCTACACCCTGCCTTCTACTCCAGCTTTAGGGTTTAGGGTTTAGGGCTTTAGGGCTTTAGGGCTTCAGGGGCCCTCCGGAGTCCTCAGAGTTGGATGATGTCGCTGCTGCCCCTTGCAATGTAGTCTTGCAGTTTCCTCATTCATCCCTTAGCCCTCAACTAACAGCTCCATGTTTCTGTGTGCCAGGGCTGCGGCTGATTCGACTAGCACCCGTAGCTTCGTGACAAGTACCGGTAGCCGGTTGCTGCCGAGGCAGGACGTTCATCATACTGGAGGAAAAGCGTCATGGAAACATGTCGACTGTGCTTCTGCGACGGCTGCAGGCACTGGCTCTGAACTCGAGAAGCTGAGCCCATGTCATCGTCAGCAGCAGCAGGCAGAGATCCCAAAGACCGGCTTGCGCACACGAGGCCATTGCCTTTGGAGACTTGGGTGTTGCAGCCGCTGCTACGATTGCGACGATTGCAACGGTTCGGTACTACTGCAGGCGATGCAGCCATCCAGCAGCAGCTCTGTGTAAGCTTCCGGAAACAAAAAATCTTAGCGGATTCTCGAACTCCGAGTCTCCAGTCTCCAGCTGTGTCTCATTGCGGCGCTGTCTACTCATCACTGCTCCGGCTAGCTGTTTGTGCTATCTGTCCGTTCTCTCCACGAGTGTGTGCCGGGCAGCAGAGTTGAAAGTGACACTGTCTGGCTCCAGACTCTGAGCTGCGACTTCGCCTGAGATTGAAGTTTGAAGCTACGAGTAGGGCTTCGGGGTTCATGTTGGGGTTTATGCGCCCGCTTTGGTACTTGCAGTTCAGGCTGCAGCCGATGTGTGGATCCGCCTCAACATGCTTACAGTGCCATGGCACCCTGGGAAACTGCAGTGCTTCAAGATCTCAAGGCAGCTCGTGAGGGGTGCAACTACGAACTCTGCTGGAAAGGCTTCGCAGTTCTGTTTGTCCGCACATTTCCTGACCAAGGTTGGTCAAGTCCCTGCCCACCGACCGGAACGCAAGGCAGAAGCCCTGACTTCACTGGCCCAGCCACTGAGCAGTTTGAAGGATGTCTGCCACTGGCTTCCCCGGCTGCATGCGCTCAGGGATGAGTTGAAGGATACCACGTCTGGCAGAAGATCCGCAGCATGCCTCGGATCGGAGAGTGAAAGAAAAGCTGTGACTGAGTCATGTCCGGTGGTTCCAGGGTTACACCGGTTCAATGGACGAGGCTGGACTCACTGCAACGCAACACATTACCAATTCGGATCAGCTCTGGGTGCCAGGACAGCTTCAATTTCACCCCGTCGCAACAACAAGTTCTGCACGTGCCCGAACATCTTGCATACAAGACAAGTCACATTGACGAGAAAAGCTGCAATGACAATTGCCACTTGCCAGCCTTCTCCAAGATGCTAATAGCTGAATTCATACCTTGGTGGTGTCGGCGAATTCGGGCTAACACTCATCGACTGATCCGAACAGCATAGCGAGAAGATCGCAGTCCATTGCAGCTATTGCTGACCTGCGGACGAGAAGCAGATCACCGATGGCACCACACCCGACGCCGCCATCATCCCCAAGATCTGCAAGACCAAGTTCCATGCACCCAGGCACGCACCAATTGCGGCGGAGAAGTGATACCTTTAGAGCGAGGAAGCATATCCAAGCAGAGCAAGCTTGACTAATGCTGCACGTGCCAAGCCTGACCCATAAATGAAACTGAACGATATAGAATGATATAGGCTGGTGATGTGGGAAGCCTCGCACATCCTCGCACTGTCGCACTTCTTTCTGTTGGAGTGTCTACTGCGTCGGGATACTGATTCAGCTGCAATCGGCCGTTCTGCAAGGCGGCGAGTAAATAGAAGCTCGTCCAGTGCCGGCTTTGACTGGCCAGGCCACTCATGACCTCAGTGCTATATACTATATATAGCATATATTACTTCATGTTTCATGTATGATTATGATACAACCTAGATTGTGTAAGCCATATTACAAACACTATCTCTAGTCATACTACATGTCATAAACCCGCTCAAGCTGAAAGCTGATGAGATGCTTTGAGAGGGAAATGTAGGAAGAACAGATTACGTCCAGTGCCTTTCAGGGTTTGGGGCTTGGGGTTTAGGTCCCCTCTTAGACTCTAGGCCTACAGCAACCGTCAGGCGCCAGAATCTCTTCAAACACAGGGGTCGGAATGTATCCCCTTATGGTCCTTGGCAGACCCCCAAACCCTGTTCTCATTGAGGCCCCCACATTAACTCCAAATCCCCAGCTGCCAGGGAGCCTTTGTCACAAGTTGTGGCCGAGCTGACCAAGAGTCGATCTCCCCACGAACCGCTTCTTCCACGGAGGCTTGAGGGGCGGCATCTCCCAATGCAAGCCTGGCTTGAGGGCTTCTAGGGGCGGAGAATTAGAATTAGGTGTCAATTTTGCTGTTGTCAGTCTGCTGGATCCTGCCAGTGTGGCAAAACGACCACCGTCGCCGGAATGGTTCATGCCAAATAACTTGCTTGTTTCTGCCCCCACCATTGCCAAGCAACTGTGCTGTGGCTACTTCACATAAAGTTTCTGTCGCTCTTTGAGCGGCGCGAGTCGGTGTTCGACCTGCTTCGCGGTGCTAGCTGCTAGCTGCGAGTTGCAATCGCTCACAGCATGGAAGGTACCAAGATGCACAAACACTAATCGGGGGCTTAAGACAGCAGGCGGCAGCTGCGGCTTTGTTTGAAACATGAGTCCTTTGCGCATTGCGGCCACGGCACAAGCGATGCAGTGCAGTGTCTGGCGAAGACGTCGCATCTGCACGAGCCTGGAACACTGTCTGAGATCGGATTTTCCTGCAAGACCAAATCCTCACTTGGCTAAGCAATCGCAAAACAGAACGACAGGAGGGGATCCGGTGCCGTCTACTTGGCGAAACTGCAGCCTTGTGCGCGGGCATAAAGCGGAGCTGCATGGCAGAGCGCTCACTCAGAAAGGCCTTCTGGGCCAGGCTCGCTCTTCCTAGACCTTCATGGCCCTTGAGCAGAAAACGCCTTACGGTTTGTCAATGCACACTCAAGTCCAGGGTTCACTCAACGCAGAACAAGTAAAAACGCTTGAGCGTGCACGTGCGAGAGAGCAGGAATGTGAACCTTCTGGCACCGATCCTCTGACAAATGGAAGACACCCAGCTCGGCTTTTGGCGATGCCGTAGTCCGCGTGCCCAGGACAAGGCCCCTGGAAGCTGAAAATGATAAGGGACGTTGCGACTGAAACCATCTGTATGGCCTAAAGATGAGAGTAGCACAAGCCAGGAGATGTCATTGCAGAGTTCTTAAGGTGTACAGACAAGAAGGCAATCCTACGACCTTGTAACTAGCTCCATGCAGGGAGTTCAGCTTGACCGAGCTGGATGTTGCTCGCAACCATGGCTGCAAGACACATTGGACTTCGGTTAAGCCTGCTGATTGAACTCTGCTGAGGGAAGGGCGGCGGCAACCGCGGATTCTGTGGGCTTGGCTGCCTGCCATCTTGCGACCGTCAATATTCTTTGTTAGCACAACTGATCGTTCGACAGACTTCGGAAGTTCAACACGCAGCAAACGTACATTGAACTGGAAAGCCGCAGCACGCATGTGCAAGTCGCCTGAACCGTGAAGAATCGTAGTGGGACGTTGTCCACTCTGTGCTGTGTCGTGCTTGCCCCGCGCCCTCCTGACAGATGCAGACACCAGATGGCTGAAGGCGATCTCTTCCCGACTTTGTGGTGCGAGGACAGGATTGCAATGCGGAACAAGCCGTCCTTCACAAATGTTGAAGTCGGAACCCACTCCAGCACCTGACAACAGTCAGGACGACATCTTACCATGAACTGCCTCAACTGCCCTGCCCCACCCGCTGACTTGCAATCTCGTGCCCGACGGGATGTCTGGATATACCGCAGGCACACCTGTGAAGAATTCCTCCCGAAATGACAGGCTGTGTCTCGGGCTAATGGCGATGATGCTGATGGCTTCACCATCATTATCGCCAGCAGACCATCATCATCGTCATCATCTTCATCCATGAAGGCATCGCCAATGTCACCGGTGCAACAGCATCCACCTCATCTCCAGAATGCTCATCACTATTCTTAGTCCTGCTGCTCATGAACATCTTCCTCCTCCTGCTCCTCCGCCTCCTCCTCCTCCTCATCGCCATCACCGACACACGGGAGACAACTACACCCCGACACCAGGTTCATCGTTTGAGCTTTCTCTTTCGCGAATCATCTACAGCAATTATCGATGGCGGCAAGATACAAGAGCTTTGGTGTTGTGCAATAGTCTCGTACACTCGTACCCTTCACTGATTCGCACTGACAGAACCCTATCTCCCGGCAGCCTCCAGCGTGCTCTGAAGCTTCAAGCAGCCGTCGACAAGGGCATCCTGCAAGTAGGCAAGCGGTTCACTTCTGCATCCTATATATCAAAACCCAGAATGAAGCTCGGCGAACATGCAGATATGTATATATACATACATACGTATGTGTGTTGGTGTTTGTGTGTGTGTGTGTCTGTGTGGGTTTGTGTGTTGTGTTTGCATGTGCGTACGTGCGGGCGGGCGGGCGGGCGAGGGCGTGCGGGCGTGCGGGCGTGCGCGTATTGTTTGTTTGATTGTTTGTTTGTCTGTCTCTGTCTGTCTGTCTGTTTGTTTGTTTGTCTGTTTGTTTGTTTGCTTGCTTGCTTGTTAGTTTCTTTGTTTGTGGGTGTGTGTGTGTGTGTTGTGTGTTTGCTTGTCTGTTTTTGTTGTTTCTGTCTTTATCGTTTTCTGCATTTCGTTATTTCTGGATTTATGTCGCTCTTTCTTTGTGTGCTAGTGCTTCGCAACACATCGACTTGAGCTTGCGTACGTGCGGGCATGTATTTGTGATATATATAATATAACACAAGATATATACAGACATGCATATATATATATGTACATCTACATATGCGCACATATGTACACATACATATATTATGCATCTATGCATGTGCACCAGTATGTACATATTATGATATACACGCGCTATGCACACGTGATGTATCTTCAGCAGTTTATGAACGACTGACTGCTTGCCAAAGTCTGGGATACAGTTGACGAGACCTGTACCACAATAGTGACAATCAGACTTACCAAGCGCTGCTATGTCGCCTTTCATCTGCAATGTCCGGATCTGTTGAAGCCTCCTACACTCCCCCGATCAGTCGCCGTTTTTGTGTCTGCACATGTGTCGAATGACGATGCTAGGATGCTGGAACCAGAATCAGATGAACCTGCATACAACTGTCCTGGAATTGGGGATCCACGCAGGCAGCCTTGCCCGCTGCTCGCCCCTGCCAGCCCATCAGCTAAGTCTCTCTGACCCCTGCCACGTAACGCACAGGCTGCGGCGACTGCAGTCTTCTTGATGGAATTCTGAAGGCGTGCGGAGACCCGAACATCCTGTTGATCCCTGGTCCATGAGCTCTGAAGCTCTGCAACTGCGAGCCTGGACGTGGACGAGTCGCCCACGATTCTCGGTGTCCAGTTGGTCCGCATGGACACTGCGAGGCGCTTGCAGGCGCTGCAGGGTGATGAAGAGATTCGGGGAGGAATCGGCAATCCTTTGCCACTTGCCTGAGAGTCTTTTTGGCACGGCTTTAGCCCGGGAGATTCGGCTCCGCGATCTGCCTGTTGGGCAGATCACGGTCGTAAACACAATGGAATCCACATCTTCATCCTTGATGAAATGCAGAGATGCGGGACGGCGGAGGAAGATTTCTCCTGATCAGCGCACCCGGCCCTAATCATGATTTAACAGGTCTTGCGTGTTCTGAGGTTTACAGGAGCCGGAGTTCGTTGTCGAGACGGCACATGAAGCAACCGAGCAGGGCAGCTGCACGCCCCCGAACCTCCAAAAACAATACCGCAGCATTGAGCGGAACCTGAAGTGCCCGGTAGTGTCTGTTAAATTTCGCGGTTGCAGTGTATTGTCAGACACCTGGGCGGAAACCGAAGTGAAACCATCACGCTGCCACTGCAGCAGAGTGAGCCTACTCTAAGTCGGCCGTCACTTCTCGCCTGGCGCCATGTGCACGTGTTGTGCACGGGAGGCTCCAAGTATGATCCGAGGACTTAATGGACGTGGTCTCTGCACACAACTACCGTCTTTTGCCACGAACAAGCGTCCACGACTGACAAGTTTTAACTCTTGTGGCCTCAAAGAATCTGGTGGAGGTTCAACAGGTTCCAGGTGCTCTGCCAAGAAGCCACAGAGCTCCCCTCAGATAGTTGCTTCTTGCTGATGCTGTGGATCCCTCCCATGATCTGTGCCAAGAACTCAGACGGTTGCATGCGTATATGTAATATAATATAATATCATATCATATCATATCATATAATATAATATAATACAACATAATATAATACAATACCATATAATATAATACCATATAACATAATATAACATAGTATAGTATAGTATAGTATAATATATTAGAATACATGCACATACATATATATATGTATATATGTACTACACAGCTATGCATACATGTGTACATACATACGTACATACATAAATACATACTGCATACTACATACATGCATACATACATGCATGCATGCATGCATGCATGCATGCATGCATACAGCATTAATACATTGCATGCATACATTAATTACATTACATTACATCACATTACATTACACTACATTACATTACATTACATACATTACATACATTACATACACCACATACATTACATACGTTACATACATTACATTGCAGTACATTACACTACATTACATTACATTACGTTGCATTACATACACTACATACACTACATACA
>CAJNJA010043364.1:0-27197 GCA_905231915.1 Symbiodinium necroappetens | reverse complement strand
TTACAAGAAAGTCCTGACAAGGAGCCCTACAAAGGGTAGGTTTTTGTTTTATAGGTTTCTTGGTATTGGTTGAGGATATTCAGGCATGCCGATGAACCTCCTCTCGCAAAAACCCTGAGACCCAATATCAATATACATATCTCTATATATACAGATAGATAGATAGATCCCGTATCTCATGTCTTGGGACCCTCAAAACAAAGAGACCCATGTGAAGCTTGCTCCAAGTCTGCTTCCATCTCCATGAACTTCTCCTGAGCCTGGATCTCCCTGTAGCTACCTAAACCCTAACCGGGAAACCTGGACAAGAAACTTTGGGTTTAGGGTTAGGGGTTTAGGGGTTTAGGGTTTAGGGTTTAGGGTTTAGGGTTTAGGGTTTGGGCCTTATTCATTCGGGTGAATCCTAGTAATTCGGGGTTATGGGGCCAGGGTTTCTTTATGAGATACCTACATTTCACCCGATTGAAAAGTCAAAGTACAAAAACAACCAACACACACACAGAGAGTCCTGACCCCAAGGCAAGACAAATCATCAAGTCCAAGTGAAACCGCAAACTGCTGAACCTCCAAGCCGTGAGCCGCAAACGCTGAAATAACCCTAAACTCCCAAACTTCTGACCCCTTAACCCCCAAGTTTTCCAAGACCCCCAACTACCCTGAATACGCACGATTCAGGACCATACGGCGTACGAGCTCCATTAAAGGGCCCTTTGGGGGTCCTGGATGCCCAAACCCCCCAAAGTAGGTAAATGAATGGCCCAACAACTACAAAAGGCCAAAATTCTACATACTTTCGAGGTCCAGGCACATACTACCATTATGGAAATATGCCCCGAAAGACCACCCTTAATATGGCTCTAGGGGCCTAATTCCATAACGGTAGTACATATGGACCCTCTACGTGCTGAACCGGAAAACTTCGAAACCCTAAGCGTTTAGGGTTAGGGTTTAGGGTAACTCTAAACTCAAAAAGCCCAAACCCGAATAGAACCATTGTAGAACCCTCAAGATCTTTTCCTTCTTTCAAGATCTGTTACCCTATAGAGGTTCGAAACAGCCCAAAGGCCATACATAGTATGGTCTTGCGGCCCAAAAGCGGCCTCAAACTATGAGTCCTTAGAGCCGTAGGGTTATAGAACCTTCAAGATCCATTCCCTAAGCCACCCTAAACCCTAAACCCTAAACCCTTATCCCTAACCCCTAAACCCTAAAAACCCTAAAACCCTTAAACCCTAAACCCTTCGAAGTGTAGGGCGTAAAGCTTTGTTGAGATATGCGGGGGCCAGGGCAGCAGGTCTCCTGACCCTAAACCCTCCCAGAGAGCCCAAGGGGCCCCTTAATTAAGGAAGATACCTTATAAATCATAATATTAATAAGGCCCCTGTAATTTAAAAGGCATATTCCTTAATTGGGGTTTTGGGCTCTCTGGGCTAAACCGGTCGGCTTTTGTGTTCGCTAGGCTAGGTAGGTTAGGTAGCTCGAAGGGGCCTCGCAAGTGGAGTTGGCGGAAACGCCGGCCCAAAGCTGGCGGCACCAAGGCACTCCACCAGTACCTAGCAGTTTAACAGTCAAGTTTTAGGGTTTTTTGCCTCCCACCTTGCTAGGACTAGCCCGCATTAGGGTTTAGGGTCGAGCTTCATCCACGATGTCGAACAACACAAACCGGAAAACACGGGGGGGGGGGGGTTAAAGACAGGCCCTGGAGCCGTCCAGGCAACATAGTGTCTGACTTTTACCCCACACCCTCAGCACAGCGGAGGCAATCCGGCTTCCAGCTGTGAGACGGCAACCGCTCAAGGCTTTCTCGTCGCGATACTGCTCAGGAACTTGCAGCAAAGGTGCTGCTAGTGGTAGAAGTGGTTGTCGCAGTAGTGGTGGTGTTGCTGATGGAAGTTGTGGCAGTAACAGAGCCTCAGTTTCGTGAGGTATCGGCCGTGGCAACATATATATATATATGCTAAGGAGTGGCCACGAGTGTGGCACCTCCGTCTCAAGCAGATCAACACAGTGTGGGTTGCCCCCAGTCAAGAAACCCTACCCCCTAAACCTGAAACGGTAAAGCTCCTATGTCGCACTCTATCCGGGCAGCTGCTTGTTGAGGTGGTTCCTGTCACTGAGCTTGCCGTGGACGTGGTCACCGTGGACGTGGTCACCGAGACCGTTGATGTTGTCACAGATGTCGCGGAAATACTTGACGACGTGGTTGTGTGGCTCGTTGCTGTCCAGGTGGTCATTGTGAGGGAAGTAGAGGTCAAGGTGGTTGCGCTTGCAGTGTAGCTTGTTGACGTCAAGGTACTCATAGTGAGCGAAGTAGTGGTCATGCTAGTCGCGCTTGCAGTGTGGCTGGTTGACGTCAACGTAGTCCCTGTGACCGAAATAGTGGTCAGGCTGGTGATGGTGGCAGAAGTCGTCAAACTACTTGACCGTGTTGTCGTGTAGCTCGTTGCTGTCAGGGATATACTCGTTATGCTGGTGTCGGTGAGTGTCGTCGATGTTCCAGTCAAGCTCGTCGCCGAGACAGTGCTTGTGAGGCTTGTTTGAGTCTGTGTCTCGGTGTTCGTCCTCGGCTGCATGTGTCTTTCGAAACGAGGACACATGAAACTCCAATACCTTCGAATTTACCTTGACCTGCTTGTCAGTGTAAGCAGACCCTGTGTGGCACGGGGCTGGTAGCAACCTCCGCACTGTCTTTGGCTTCAGGGTTGAGATTGGCTAACGCAGTTCAATACACCCCGCAAAGAGCAACTTCACAAGTCTGTGACGTGTATTCCTCCAAACGAACCGCAATAACGTGAGAGCCCATCGGTTTTGAATTCTTGTTGCCCTGTGCCGGCATGACATCTACGACCTTACTTCCCTCACCCTAATTCCGGAGTGTAGCTCCGAAAACAAAGCCACAGCATCTGTGAGGTGGCTGTCACGGATGTGGCGCTGGCAGTTGAAGATGTACCTTTGGGGGAATCAAAGCTGCGAAGCTCTATTGAGCACTATTGGTTACAAGGCTACCCTAAACCCTAAACCTCTAAACCCTAAACCCCTTGTAACCTTATTATGCCTCGCCCTCAGCTGCCTTGTTGATGCATAAACCGTCAAACCTTGAACCCCCTAAACCCGAAACCCGAAGCTCGCGTTTGGGGGTTCGGCTCTGGAGCCCTCAGGCCTCGTTAAACCCGCTAAACTCTCGGGCAGCGGCTTCCAATCTGGTGACACTCCTCTAAAAGAGAATATTATAAATTCCTGCGAGTAAACTCACGTCAATATTGTTTTTAACAAACCCCATTAGCCTTGACATTAATGAACACGTATCCTCCATTTATAAAAGGACTATGCGGGCTGTAAAGGAACAGTGTATGGAACACTACTGCTGACATTCTTACTCATCGTTCAGGCCCTCTAGTAGATCCCAGAGCCCCCTAAACCCTAAACCCTTCTTCAACGAGGTCTCTCTGATTTGCCCGAAACCCCAAACCCTAAAGCCCTGAAACCCCCAAAGCCGGATCCATCATGCTGCGGATTTTCAAGAAGACATGCCCTCTCGGACATGTGGGGTTTAGGTCGTCTACGGTCGAAGGACGGTTCCCTGCGTCTAGGCTTTCAACTTTGGGGGGCCGCCTGTGAAGGTCAGGCTGACGTAGGTTTCTGCAGCGCTTCCTACTCAAAGATGCGCTCATGCAGGACCCAATGGGGTTTTTCAGGACTCCAGCATCCCTTGATTCAGTCAAGGTCCCTGTTTCTACGATTTCCATTGGGCCTGCTACAAACTAGGGAATGTTCTTTAGCGAATTGGTTTCGGAGTTTACTGCTTAGACAACCAAGAAGAGAAAGCCTGCAGACATAGAAACCCATTCGACAAAGCCCAGTGCGAAATAGTGGGATACGCGTTCCAATCTCAAGGCCAGAACTACAACATAACCAACTTCCCGTGAACTCTGAAATTTCGCAGTGCCGCCAACTACTACATGGTCAATAGCTACTGTAACTACCTAACACGGCTTGGCCGGCTTGCCCAGTCTGAGCTACGACAGGTTAAACGCACAGGGACCTGAAATCGACGCAATCGGTCTTCTGTTAATGTGCGGTTGCAAACCGGCAAAAGAGTACAAGCTACCCATAGGCCCCTAAGTAGCTCCTTGTTGTGGTTTATATTTAGAATCCTATAAGGTAATCCCAAAAAGGAACTACTTAGGGGCCTATGGGTACCCTGCAGGGACCCTGCCGGCTCTTGTGTCCCAGCGGCTGGTGTAGGATGTCATGGTGACTGACGTACCGGTGGCAGACGTGCTGGTGGCGGACGTGCCCGTTGCGGAGGTGGTGGTCGAAGTACTGCAGGCAGCATACACGGTCGACGAGCACTCTGGCTCAAAACAGTCATTATGCTTTCAGTTGCAGCTGCGACGGTCGTCACATGCTAGAATGTAGCGGCTACAAAGTATGGTCTTCGTAGCCCTCGTCCCCTATACATACGCACTGAATAATGTGTACAGAAGCGTAAAAGATAGACAGATAAATACAAAAATAAAAAATAGATAAACACATGTACACATATTGCAAAGATGCATACATATGCACATATACACACACACACATGCTTACATTGATACAGACCGGGCAGACACGTGCACAAGTGTTGTTTTCTGTCATGCACTTCCCCTCAACTCCTGCAGACACAGGGGCAAGTGTTGTTTTCTGTCGTGGCCTTCCCAACAACTCCTGTAGCTACATCGGGGCCTACTGGGGTTGTGGGTTAAATTCGACTACAAGCAAAGACCTGGGCACTACCACAAATTTTCCTACCCCTACTATTGTGTCCTTGGGGATTAGGCCTTTGAGTTTTGGGTTGGGTTTCCCTTGCGGGTAACTATGAGTGAGAGCATGAGGTTGGACCTCCAGGAGGTAAGGGACCCTAAGCATCCCTTGACGGTGGGATTCGCACCTTCAGCACGGTGAAACAAGAACCAGCGGCACCCCCAAGTACCTAAGGGGCCCCTGTACTTTCTGCAAGCCCATATCTTGGACAGCCTCAACGCTTCTTACGAGGAGGTTGGAGGAATCTGGATTTCGACTGGGGGGCCTTGTTTGAGAAAGGGGCCTGTATGCTTCGAGACACGACTTAGGGACTTAGGGTACACCAACCCTAAACCCTAAACAATTTTTTTGAACCCAGGCTCTGCAAACCCTAAACCAAGACTACATCCATGAAGCTTCTCTACGAGTTCATCTGGCTGCCAAATTCTGAGATGAGGGTGCATGGGACGAACGAGGCCCTCATGGAGGATGAATACAATTTCAATAACGTGGGTCTTCAAGTTAGAAAATATTTTGGGGTGTACACTCTATATAAACTGTAACAAGGAACCCTAATTACTAGTCGTATAAGTCGTATAGGCCCCTAGATTTTGCAGCCTCCAGCTTGCTTGCAGCCCGCTACATCACCCACAAGCCCTCAGGTGGCGCCTGATCGTTTCGGTCATGCTGGTTTCGGTTCCTGAGCTCTTGCTGGGTTTTAGGGCTTAGGGCTTTTGACTTGAGGGTTCGCCCTCACGGAGCTCCATGCTTTCACAGATGTGTGGCTCCAAGACAAATACTTCTAGTATCCCGTGTCTCCGCAAGAAGCGGATGCATTTTTGCGCTTGATTCATCATAGCTACGAAGCTTTGACGTCAAGTTTCAAAAACACCAGTCCTAGAACACCCCTGAAGCAGTCAATACAGACTTATAGTCACTCACTACAGGACTACAAGCTACTCTACCTCACATGCTAGAGTCACCAAAAGTCCCAAATTCCGTCTTGGGCATCGGCAGAACTTTGGAGGGTACGAAAATCCGGGGCTAGGCTTCTGCATTCAGCTGCTCAGGCTATGACCCAATTTGGGGTCGAAGAGCTTGTTCCCCTTTGGCTCAGGATTGGAACATCGACCGCTGTATCGACTCGGCCATCCGTATCTGAAGGTACGGATTGTCCTACTTCTTGCACGGGCATGTAAGTGTGACCCAGGCTCGGAGCAGCTGGGAATCGGCAACGATATGACCAATATGTCTATGTCATATCAACACATCCACCACAATACCCTGCTCTAGGGGCTTACCCTAAACCCTAAACCGCTTGTTGCTTCTCTTAGACCAGTTGTGTGCCTGGCCTGTGGCGCACACTTCCTGAATCGACTCAAGCGGTACTGAGGCCGGGCTGCTACATCATTTGCGGTTTGGGGTTTAGGGTTTTCCAAGTTCACGCCACAGGTACTGCGGGTGTCTGTGAAACTGTTGTATAGCCCCTCTCTAGTTATTCTCTTGCCCGTTAAATCTGGGAACCGGGCAGCATGCCTGGGAAGGCAACATAAGAAACACACAAGTGACGGAAACTCGCCCAAATAGCGGCTGAGACACTACTCGTTGAAGTCATGCTCGTGCTGCTTGCAGTTGAGGATGTGCTTGTTCGCGAGGTCGCAGTGATACTAGTTGATGTCATACTCGTACTGCTTGCAGTCGAGGATGTGCTGGTTCGCGAGGTCGAGGTACTCGAAAGTGTGGAAGAACTGGAACTTGTCAAACCTGGCAAATGAAAACAGATCACATGCCCGGGGCGAGCAGCAGCGCATAGCACGTCAAATTTTGGGAGCGACAGCACTACGATACAGGGGTGTCCTGTTTAGTGGTCTTTCTATTGTTACGGAACCTCAAAAAAATGTGTTCTACACCAAGGTCCCCAGTTTCTGAAACTTCCATGCCCAAATACCAAGCAGCCCTGTGAACAGCTGCAAACCTAATCCTGACTCCGAGGCAGGCGAGCCGCTCTTGGTTGTTGTCGTAGTTGTGGTGCATTCCTTGGTCCAGGAGCGAATTCAAGAATCTAAATAAAGCCCAAAGAGTGAGTATAAGCTAGTCAGCTAGTCTATAGGGGTACTGCGACGGCTACTACTCAGTGACTGACGCGACTTCGGCGAGCTGTATGCTGTGATGCTTGGGAAGTTGTCCTGCGGGCGTGCTGTTCTGTGCAAGTCCTGGGCCCAGGGTCCTCGGTGACAAAACTCGCTACAGCAAGCTTACATGGCATGCCGGTGTCAGAAGACTCATCATGTTACCCCAAACATGCACAGGCAGCTCTTCGACTAGATCGCCACCTCAAACCTGTTACGCGCAAGACGGGTGGTGGCGCCAAGGGGAACGGTCACCGTACCTCAGGGTCCAAGTCAGCTGAACCAAACCTGAAAAGCTCAAACCCCGAGTCCTAAGTGACTTGCGGCCTTGCTTCTCCAGGAAGCAGGTCTCGAAATGCGACCCCACCAGGGTCGGCACACCCTGTGGGTCGCCATGTTATATACGTAGGAATTATAGGGCTTGGGGGTGTTATTCTGGCTTTGGGGTTTGGGGTCTAGGTGTGGCGTCTGAAGGTTTTAGGGACTCTTTTGCAAGAACCTTAATAGGCTCCGTTCAGGCTCGGCCAAAGTGACTTGTCCGCTCTTCCCAAAAAATCCCGAGATGCTGCCGCTAATTCCGAGAATCCTTCATAGCTTCATTCGTAAGGCCTACTTGGACCCTCAGAAACCTACCTTTTTAGGGTCCCTTAACAGGACTCAATAGGCTTCCTTTTAAAGTCCATATAAGTCCTCTAAACCCTAAACCCTAACTCTAGACCCTAAAGGTAGAATTCTTAGGCTCCAGGCAAGGTCCAGGGGGCGGCCGCACAAACGGCCCAGTCTATTCACGGTTTAGGATTTCGACACTCACACTCGCGCACAGCAGGCAAGGCTCCACATGGTTTAGGGTTTAGGGGTTTAGGTTTGTTTTGGGGTTCAGGGTATTTTTTGAAACACCTTGGGTTCAGGGTTTAGGGTGTAGGGTATGATTACTGGAGGTCGTAGACCCAATGTTGCGCCCTCGGTTTGTCGCGGGCTTCGGGTTCAAGTGGCGACACGGCTGCTCTGGTATATTTTTAAGCCCGACTATATTACACGAGACTTCTAGATCCCCTATAGATCTGAAAATGGAACTCGTAACCCCAAGTCAACCTAGCTGACAGCCGCATGATGACCCGATGTTTAGGCTCTCACAACTCGGACATGCCAGGCGAGATTCGTAGGTGACCCGGCGTTTAGGGTTTAGGGGTTTAAATTTAGGGTTGATACCCGAAACCTGAACCCTGGGACAGCACACCCTCAACCCGGTGGTCCTCGCCCCTGCGGCAGAAAGCTGCACTGGCCGTTGGCCGGGCGAACTGAGACTGCAAGGAGCAGGAGCACGATCCTGGGATTCTTTTTAAGGATTCGCAGGCTCGCGACTTTCGTTTGGGTGTCCAGCATTCGGTGCTTTGAGCCCTGGGAACTAGCACTTTCACTATGGGGGTTGAGCAGTGCGGGATCTTCAGACATCTTCGCGAATTGTCGCACGCCAGATGTACGGGGTCTGTGCACGAAGGTTTTAATGAAGCTATGGGCTGACGTGAAGGTTGGGCTTGGGGCGACACGAACACTTCAACCCCGCAAAACCTCCGAAGACCCCTCAACCCTAAACCCTATATAACCCTAAACCCTAAACCCTCTATAACCCTAAACCCTCTATAACCCTAAACCCTCTATAACCCTAAACCCTCTATAACCCCAAACCCTAAACCCCGTTCCCAAAGCTTGCAAGGAAACCCTCAAGCAGGCGAGACCCGAACCCAAGCTCAAAGAATGGTGATCTTTCCAACATCGTACGGCCTTCCCCACAGATCATCCGAGAGACCTTTTGAAAGATGACCGCATTGGCATGGACATAGTGGATCCGGCTCGGAATGCTTACCAGGAACTCAGAGACAAGTCCTATCCCAATGTCGAAGCTGAAGCAGTGTCTAGCTGGCTCGTGATCCTGCTGCTCCAAGTGAACAAAAAACTGCTGTGCTCTTCAAGTTGCTCTAAGACCGCAACATTTGCAGAATGTCGACAACTTCAAACCTGGCGCCCCTAGCGCCGCACACAGGGCGACAGCGCTTCGCACTGTGCCTGAGCCATCTCCGGCCGCACCACGGCAGTGGTTTCCTTTAGGGTTTAGGTTTAGGGTTTAGGGTTTAGGGTTAAACAGGGGACCCTAATATAGTACCCTAAACAGTAGGATCCTTATTATAAGGACCCCGAAAATAAGGTACCCTAGTCCTTGGTCAATCCCCCAAGGCACGAAACAGCGTGCAGAACGGCTGCGCAATGCTTCGCGCACTCGGGCAAACACGCACGGTTTAGGGTTTCGGGTTTTGGCGGCGCTGTGACTTTTTTTAGCACGCCCAGGATTTCTCTGGACTGCTCTCACGGCTTTCGGAGGCGCTGGCGGCAATGGTCCCTGCTATATGCTTTCAAATTGCTGGGCCTTACTGGGGTAACATGACTGTAGAGTCTTGCAACTAAGCAAAGTGAGACAATGTCCAGCTTCACAAAACAGGGTTCATCACTCCGTGTCCTACACACCCGATGTACTGCGAAGCCATTCTGGGCAACCTTCATCTGTAGAGGTGGGTATTTGAAGTATTAATGCTTATTTCAAGCATGGTCAGCTTTGTGCATCAGGTGTTCGAGCAAAATCTAGGAATCTCGTTGGGGCACTTCAACAGCTTAGGCCTTACACTGACAAAAAACAGAATAGGGATGATGGTCTAGAATGCCGCGGCATGTTAAACTTCAGGTGGAAAGAGGAACTTTTGAATGAGACCAGCACTATCACCACCAGCTTAATCATGAACATGTCAATGGTGCGGACGCATGCAAATGCTGTTGGCTTTGGTGACCATATCAATTAGCAGAGTAGTAGCATGTAGTTACTCTATTCATCTGGTAGCAGCTTCCATTGCAGCCCGGGTGCAAAGCAGTGGCTGCTGGATTCAGCAGCCAATTGCATTAAGTGCATCAGCCGGTGTACTGCCGTCTCTGCAGGGGCGAAAACTCAACGAACAGGAGTGCAGAGACTTTGAAAACGGTGATGAGCAGAAACTTGAACAATGCAGATACAAGAGCTCACAGTGGAAAGCAGGGCATCATAGTAATCGCTATCACAGTCACCGTGGCCGACACGACTGTAACTACCATGACTAAGCAGTGGCAAGAACGGGCCATCACAACAACCAGAGCAACAACGGCAACATACACACCAACGACACCGATGGCACTAACAATGGAAAGCACCACCCCCGACGGAAAGAAGTAGGTAGGAGCGCAAGGCAAGGGCGAGAGGCAGAGGCCAACGGTCGAAGCTAGAAAGCACTTCCAACTAATCCTGAGGTCCTGACGTTTCAAAGTAAGACTTAAACACTATGAGCCTTATAGCTTGAGCTCCGAATAACATATCACATCTTTCAGAACTTGAGCTGCTGCAGCTGGCGGCAGCCGGCGGGTTCCACATTACCTATAGCGCAGACAGTACTGCCCCGGTAAACAAGCCCTTGCCCTGCGGGCGCAGAGTCATGGCTGGGGAGCCATACACCTATCAAGTAGATACTTTGGCCTGGCTAAAAATCCCAGAGCTTCAGGATTCCTAAACCTCAATCAGGCCTGAAATGTCCACGTCCAGCTTGAAATTAATAACTCTCGAGTGCTGGAGCAGTAACCCCACGCTTCCGTAGCAAAAGGATATATCTCGATGCAAACCCGAGACGAAAAACGGTTCATGATGCTAGCTAGCCATAAACGTAACGTCAGCCACGAGTACACAAGATACCTTGGTGACATCCGTTCAAGCTATAAACCTGCTGAAGCCCATGACCTGATACCACTATACTGGAATCAGTCACGATCCGAGTTTAAAGCTTCTGAGAAGTACTTGCAGTCACACTGGCGGGAGGCGCTTGCTCACGCTCAAAGCGCTGCATGGCTGAATCCAATGCTCAGACGGGAACAACAATCTCCTTCTGCGGAATCCCGGCAGCTGCCTCCAACGGTTCTGAGCTTTGGACTATATTATAACATATTATATATATCAGGCTGTACCACCTTACATTATCTGAATCTTGCACTATATGAGATTATATCATGTATCGCTCTGTGCTCGAGGTGTTGGCTTGACACCGTCCCCAACTAGCATGCGGCCTGCGCAGCGGCAAACTGGATTTACCATTCCCTCTTTAAAGCCTATTTCGGGAAGGTAGTGTCACGGGGAAAGCTTTAGAGATACAGTTTCCGGGCTCAAGGTCGTGGATTCGGCTTCGCATGCACGCCTTAGCTTTTGGCTTTTGGGGCGTGCATGGAGAGGCTGAGGATTTCAGGCCATCAGAAGAGTCAGCCTAAACTCTAGAAATCTGAACCGAAACCAGAACCAATATCAGTATCCAGAAGCTTTTTCAAACCCAGACCCAGCAGGAGGGTACAGCAGAGCTGCCAAGCCGAGAAGGCTATCTCCCTTTTTCACACGGGACTCGACGGCTAGCCTTCTCCTAAACCCCAAAAAGTCGTTCCCTCGAATCGAGACAAATTCCTGAGCTCAATCCTGTAAACCCCTACTTATATATATATATAAACCCTTACATCAACCCTTAACCCTTAGTAGAGCATCTTCTTCAACGGCCTTCTTTGTACTAACCCTTGTAGCAACCATTACAATCGCAACAAGTAGCAACCCCCAACACGAAGGGCTCTGGAACTTCACCCAAAACCCAAACGGTACAGCAGAATCATGCAGAAAGCTTTATGGTGCATAGAATAGAGTGAGGATTTTGGCTTTGTGATCTTAGCGATTCGGATTCAATCTTGACGGCTTCACCATTCGACTCAGTTCAGCCCCCAAGTATCCTTCACCCGCGATGACGGTCCATGTACAAAATAAAACCACAGAATCCTACACCCGAAACCTTGCTCATTCCATCTACACCCAAAAAGCTCGGCAGCCAAGCTTCGCACACTTCCTTGGTCCAGTTGTCCAGTTTTCGCTCAATATCCCAGTCCTTGATCATGTTGCCTCGGCAGGCGCAAACATTCGTCAGGTTTTTTTGTCACCAGTCTGTGCCTCAGCTTGAATTTCTTGATTACCCTCAAAGCGTGAACAAGCCGATGTAGGTTTAGGGTTTAGGGTCTCGGCGGTCGCACTCGGACAATCCAGGCGAGGCAAAGACAGGGTTTACGGGGTTTAGGGATCTTAAGGCTTTGGTAAGGCCTTTAGTGATGCTTGCGCCCGCGCCTGAGCCCTTGACCTCAGAGCTCAGATAATCCTGGACAAACCTTGTCTCAGTTCGAATCTGTATACATCCGAAAGCATACCCCAACCAACTAAAAGAAAGCACCTGGTCTAAACCACCCGAATTCGCCAACACCCAGCCTTTAACTTTCGCCCTTACCTCCTACATAACAGCTGCAGCAAGGGATAAGAAGCCGAACCAAAAAATACCGTGAATATGAGGGCTCGGAAAGATGGGGATCCCAAAAATTGAGGCCTGATAGACCCTCAAGTTTGGGGTTTATAGGGTTTTTTTCCCTCCCACTTAGCAAGGACGAGCCCGCATTGCAGGGTAAGGTTCAGAACAGAGAGCACCGACAGTGGCAGGAAAGTAGCTGACTCGATTAGCAGCAACATCCAGACACTAATTCACAAAAAGAACCATCTCGGTCACAGAGACCGCCATTTCGGACAGTCAGACAGCTTGGCTAGTCCCTCAAGGACGAGCGCAATATAGCTGTTTATAGGGTTTTGGGGTTAAGGGTTTAGGGTTTGGGGGTTTATAGGGTTTTGGGTTTATAGGGTTTTTAAGAAGGACCTGACAAGAAGCATATTTTAGGGGCTCTGACGAGTAGGCTCCGAATGCTCAGGTTCTCAAGACTAGGGTTCAATTGTGGGTGGTTTAGGGTTAAGGGTTTAGGGTTGGGTGGTTGATCGCACACTCCCAAAAGCTCTTGGGCCCGTGAATCTGCTCTGGCGAGCTTTGTCCGGGGCTTGCATGCTGGACGCAAAGCCCCTGGCCTCTATGACTGAGGAATGAAGCTTTAGAAAACGATGTGGATCCTCAACTGGCCGGCAAGGCTTATTTATTCAGCTTAGTTTTTTCCTGAAGGGTCTACATTAGCTAAATGAACTTTTCCGGATCGATCTCAAGGATGCTAAGTGAAGGCGACAGGGCAGCCAAAGCCCTAAACCCTTAATCAACTCGAAAATCTAAACGCGACAACCATAAATTCTAAACCGACTCCACCGTTGGCCACGGGTCAAATATTGATGAAGGTTCCTCGGCGCCAGGAAAGGCTCGCCAGCAACTGTAAACTCAAGCTCTTACAGCTTTTCCGCTCTCACAAAGCCATCCGAATTTGCAAACGTTTACCTGAAGAGGTGTGGATTTATCAACCTATCTCTGTGCATATATATATGTGTGTGTATGCAGAAAGAGCGCGAGAGAGAGAGAGAGAGAGAGAGAGAGAGCGAGAGCGAGAGCGAGCGAGAGCGAGAGCGAGAGCGAGAGCGAGAGCGAGAGCGAGAGCCAGAGCGAGAGCGAGAGAGATAGATACGCGACAGATGCAAATCTTGACATTATGCTGTATATCTAAACCTTCTACATTCCGCGAAATCTACCGCTCTGTGCTTGTATCTCCTTCTCACATGCATGGACTTGAGTCGACGGTGCCCATGCCACACGCTTTCTCGGAGCAGCAGACCCTGGGAAGGCCTACAAACTCTACAAATAACTTCTACCACATGTGAATACGGATATAATCTACTAAAAGTTACTATCAACATGGTGAACCGTACAAGTACCAGCAAAAGAACTACTTGCATATATTATGTAAATTACGTCACAAAGGTGGCTCCGAACACACATCTAGACTCTAGGCCTAAGTGCGACAGCAATCTTACTGGACTCTGCATTGAGCACGGCATTGACTGCTTCAAAAGGCCGAGCAATTCTGGACCTCTGCTGAACGTGAACCGTCGAAGTGTAATGGACATGTGCACCACCTCACTTCCACTGCCGCGTAGCACTAAACAGCGATGCTGTAGATGCCTGTGGGTACTTAGCTTGCTTGAAGTTGGTGAAATAACACCGCACCATTCTGACTGAAACCTCGGAAAACACTACCAAACCACCTAATCCAAAGCACCAACCTCAACCTGGGACAACATCCAATTGCTGGATCGCATAGTTCGCGCGCGCGGAAATTATTCAGAATTGTAGCTGCTTTTCTGCAGAACCAGGCGAACTAAAGAACACATCTCGGTCATGACCCGGGCACTGCCGCGACGGAAGTAGCAAAGAAAGGTAAAAACAGAACAATCCTGAAGCCTTCTAAACCACAGAAACCGGATAAACCGTCAACTCCTGCCAAAACACATCCTAAGCCTTGAAACCCCAGAGCCTGATCAACCCTACGAAGCCTCATATTAGCCCGAATTAGCCCTTACAGCTCAGGCTCCGATGTAGATGCGCAGTGTGTTCCTTCGGGCTTGAGGGATTTAGGGTCTCGCAACTCGGACTCTGCTAGACGAGGTCTCGTGTGTCGCATCTCAAGGGAGTTCAGGCTTTGGGGGTCTAGGGTCTAGGGGCGTCGAGCTTTACTCCCTGGTTCTTTGTAGGGAAGGGGGAAGGGGTTATTGGGACTACTATAGGGGCCGTTAAGTGACTATCATTGGGATCCATTCCCCTTTTCCCGACAAGGAACCAGGGAGTTTAAGGTTCCAGAGTACTGGTTTAGGGCTTAGGCGGGCTTTGGAACTGCCGGGTTCTGTACGATTTGTTGGCTTTGAGCGTCAGGAGGGCAGATGTGCAGGTTTCAGAGAAGTCGGGGCCCCTTTTGGGGGTCCATGGGGGTCCTTATACAGTCAGGATGCTATTTGAGGTCTTGAGGAAACTGCCATCTTCAAAGGGGTTTCAAAGCTTGGATCTCAGGTCGTCCAGGGACCTCATACCGAAGGAATCCTCAGGCCTCAGGACAGTCAGAACAAGCCACGATGCAAGGAACCCGGAACCCTCAAACCTTAAAGCCGCGGATGATGTCTGCGACCGTCCTAAATTAAGAGTGCGGCGATTCTCGTAATTCTCAGCCTTCTTCAAGTATCGTTTCTACACAAAGCATTCATAAGGTTTGTTAGCAGGCTTCGACAGTGCCCAAAAAACTGAAGCTACTACGGATTCCTCACAGATAGCAAAACCCACCGAACCTTCTCGAGATTGGAAGTTCTTAACCCTAAACCCAAAAAACCTATTAAGTTAATAGAAACCCTAAACCCTAAACCCCTAAACCTTGTAAGCGCCTCAGCTGTTTTGCCGGCTCTCTGAGCCTCGAACCGTCATCTTCACACCCCAAACAGCCATGAACCCGAAATCTGGAGACCCTATTAGTATCTATAATGGGGTTCCCTTTAAGGCCTCCCTTGAAGGGATGTTTGTTTAGGGTTTAGGGTTTAGTGCCCTAAAATCTTACAGCACCCCAAAACCGCCTAAACTTCTTTCGCCTAGAACCCTTCTAGCAATGCTTCTTGTAGCCCGCAACTACAGTGCGCCGAAAGCCCTCCTCCTTAAAGCACCTGCTGCAGGCCACACCCCCCCAAACCCGAACCCCAAAACCCAAACCGTCATGAATAGAGAGGCCTGAACTAGTAATGTAACCTGAATTAGTAGTAGAATAGGGCTTTTTTTTGCAGGGGAGGCTATGATACTATGACTCTATTGGGGGCCATAACAGGGAACTAGTACTCGTGGCTCAGACAGACTACCTGCAGTAATTTCGTGGTGCTGCGTCCTGCAAAATCCCCGAAACTACATCGCCATGCAGGGGCGTGGATAGTTGGTGACCTTTCTGCCACATAGCCCCGAAAGTATCTACAGTATATCACAATCCGAAAACTTTGGGTTTGGGAACTCTAAACTATGGGAATTATTGGAAGAGGTGAATAACTTGAATAAGTTGTGAGGTCCAAGGTCCTTAGGATCCTGCATGGATTGACGCCGGCGAACACTGGTTTAGGTAGGATGTTTGAAAACGTGAAGGGGTTTTTGTTGCCTCCTACTTCGCAAAGACAAAGTCCAGGGTCTAGGGGGTCTAGTGTTAGTATTGAAGTAAACCCTACCGTAATCAGACCAAGATTCTTGCCATCGATGTTGTTAACGATGCGCGGGTCCTTTCGGCTCTTGATGGTGGGCCACTCCTCGGGGAAGGGTTGATGTCAAAGGCCAAAGCCGGAACGAGGTCAAGGTCAGGTACGGGGCAAGTGCATGCTAAAAGCAGCTGGTCATGCTGCCTTGCATGGCCAAGCATTATAATTCACCAAATTTCGGGGCCATTTCTTCATTGGGAGCGGCCTTACGAAACCAATTGCAAGATGTTTCGACAAGCCCCGAATACAGCATGTAGGGAGTTGAGTCTCTGCTTGAGAACGATAGGCACCTCGGCAGGAGTGGGATGCCGGCCACATCATGATCGATCTGCTGGTCTTAGATTTTTTCGGGGGCTGTTTCAAATCCGAACCATGTGGACCAGTGTTTTATCGAGGAGTCTCGGCCCCAGAAGTCTAGAGTTTGAAGGTTGCACATGCTTTTCATCACGGGCCCTGGGATCACACGATGTTCATTGCAGCCTAAACTTTAAACAAGTTCAGGGATCCGTCTTCTTGCACATCTTGTAGATCTGCGGCACGGCGCCAAGAAGACCCACACCCTGAGCCAGCGCAGAGAGGGTGAACTGCCATCGGAGCTCCTGCAGGTGGGTTTGAGGGTCAATTGCTACCATTTTTTGAACCCAGACTCAATTGCCACCACAACCCCTAAACCCTAAAACCCGAAACCTGAAACCCTGAACTCCTAAACCCCGAAACCCTGAACTCCTAAACCCCTAAACTCCTGCACCCTACACCCCTGAGGGCCTCGGGGTCTTTGGTTTTCGGGCCTGTATTATTACGGTTTGAGAAATGGTTTGTGAATCGTTGGGTTTAGGGTTTATGAATCTTAGGGCTCGTGAATCTCTAGGGCTTCAAAATCTTTCGCTTTTTCCCTTTAGGGTGTTTTGGAGTGTATCCGTTTGCCCCAGGACTGCTGCTTTAGTTGGCGCGTTGGGCTCCCGGGCTTCTCCGGTGGAGTTCAGTGATGCGGGATTCTTCAAGAATCCTCCCAAGGTCCATGAAGAAGCCTCTGAAGATCCTCAAAGGACCCATGGAGAGCCCTTTGATTATAGGAACTTCAAGGCCTTTGAATCCTTAGAAAGCCTTAGGACCCATCAAGAGCCCGTTATAGGAACTTCAAGAAACCTTTCAAGGAAACCTTACTGGGGCCTTAGAATCCTTAAGAAAGCCTCGGGGAGCTCCTAAGGGCAGAGCCCTTTATAGGAACTTCAAGAGACCTAGGAAACCCTTACTGGGGCCTTAGAATCCTTAGAAGGACCTATGGAGAGCCCTTTAAAGGAACTTCAGGAAACCTTTCGACGAAACCTGTCTGCGGCTTTAGAAAGCCTTGGGTTTTTGATTTTAAGAACTTGTGGGGCTCCTCTCGGTCGAGCGCAGGGCCTCCGTTCGCCTGTCCGAGACCCTATAGGGCCCTACAGTTCAGGGCTTCTGGGGCTTTGGGGTTTCAGGGGTTTCTGGGGTTTTTTGGTGCTTTAGGGTTTCAGGGCTTCTGGGGTTTTGTTCCGGGCTTTTGATGTTTTCAGGCTTTTGGGGCTTTGGGGGTTTAGGGTTTCAGGGCTTTTGGGGTTTTGGGGGTTTAGGGTTTCAGGGCTTTTGGGGTTTTGGGGGTTTGGTATAGGGTTTCAGGGCTTGTGGGGTAGGGTTTCAGGGCTTTTGGGGTTTCGACTCACGCACGCACGCAGGCATGGCTTCATAGGCTCTGAACTGGGTTTAGGCTTTTAAAGCTTTTGGGGTTTGGGGCTTCTGGGGGTTAGGCTTTTCGCCGCTCACACTCGGACACTCCAGGCAAGGAATGGTTCGACGTCTGACAGAGGCCAAACTAAAGTTCAGCGAGTCCTGATACAACACCTTTCCCATGACGGTACAACCTACCAATCCGTAGTTGTCTGGCTCACAGCTGAAAGTCTCTCGTCGGAAAGTTTCATCCTAGTTCGGCACTTCAGGCCCTACATCCTGGGATCCCTCGTGCACGGGTACGCGGCGCGTCTCGATCCCATACGGGCTCAGGTTCCATTCCGGAGTGTTGATCTGCTCCCACATCTAGGTTATCGGCAACGGGTTTAGGGTCTTGGGGTGTGGGCTGTTACGGTTTAGGGCTTAGGGCTGGCGGAAACTCGAGCAATGTGGCTTCTAGGGTTTAGAGCCTTTTGTTGATGCGCACCCCTCAGGGCAAAGTTGGGCAAGGTCTGAAGATGCTACTGGTTCATCGTTAACGCTCATCGGGTGTAGGGTTCAGGGTAACCAGGTCGGCTCACCTAGCAGGGGCTTAGGGTTTTAGGGTTCTTTTTGCAGGACCCTCTTCCTCTTAGGTTTTTTTTAGGGATTTCAGGGTATCGGGATTCGGGGTTCAGGGTTCCTATTATCGGAGCCTTAGTGAATTCTGCAAAAAAACTACACAGGGAACAAAAAGGGTATACCATTAATACCATTTGGATAGAATGTACCGGTTATAGAGGGAATGTACGGGGAAACCACTAGCAAAGCACACCGTGACTAAACGGGGATGATACCGGGATGCTATGAATAACCATTCCGACTCCTATATTAAACCCTAGCTAAACCCTGAACCCTATAAGCCCCGACAGAACTCCAAAGGCAAAGAGCTCCTCGGTTCGGGGCTTTAGGGTTCAGGGCTTAGGGCTTCGAGCATTATAGTGGGGGCTCGCCGAGTCTTGGGGGCCTTGATCACTAAAATAGGGTTTAGGTTTAAGGTTTAGGGTTTAGGGTTTAGGGTTTAGTAGGGTTTAGGGCTCCTTTAATTGTAGATTTGTAACAAGGAACTCCCAAAGTAATAGTGGCACTGGTTTAGGCTTCAAAATTCAGGATCTTTCGGCGCCTCTGTTGCGCTTCAAGCCTCGGACCTCAAAGAAGGCAGTACCGCCGCCTGGTATTCGGTGATGAAAGTATCCAGCAGCTGATCCAAAGTGGAGTTCAGAAAGTCCTCATTCCGAGGTTTCAGAAAAGGGCTACCCTCTTTTCAGCCCTTGCAATGAGGATCCTGCAGCCTGGAGGTTCTATATTTCGGATCCTCTGTTTTCTGAGTCCCAGGTCGAAGATCTGAAAGTTCAACGTCCTCCAGTTAGATGTTCTCCCTGCTTGGAGCTTTGGGTTCACAGCTTAGGCTTTGCCGGCTGGTGTCTCAATGCAAGGACACGGGAATCTCCGGTACATGAAACGTTTTCTCTTGGCACTAACAGCTCAGCAGAGACAGACGAAGTACTTGCGCCTCTGCCGGGCTTAGTAGTAGTCGTCGTCGTCGTCGTCGTCCTCGTCGTCGTAATCGTCGTCGTCGTCGTCGTCGTAGTCGTAGTAGTAGTAGTAGTAGTAGGAGGAGGAGGAGGAGTAGGAGTAGGAGGAGGAGGAGGAGTAGTAGTAGTTGTTGTTGCTGTTGTAAGGGTGGGAGTGGGAGTAAGAGTACGAGTCGTCGTCGTAGTAGTAGTAACAATAGTAGTCGTCATCGTAAGTAGCAGTAGGAGGTGGAGGAGTAGGACCCATTGTCCTTGCATTTGTAGTAGTTATATCACGTAGTCGTCATCTTTCTCAGTACTCCTCTGAAGTTCATGCCGGGGACATATTCGCAGCAGTACAGCCACCACCAGAGCTTCCATCCCATGGAGCCACTGGAAGCACCTCCCAGCGGTGGGCTTTGAGGCTCCGGGGTCTTTTTGTGTTTCATTTCTATCAAAAAAACTATGCTTGGCTTCCCATAATCCGGTGCAAGTACATAGGTTCGCTATGACCACTTCCGGGTGTTGCAGGACAGGAGAGGTTGCCAGGAATTCCGGTTTAAGATGGCAAGCTACCGCAAACACGACCGGGAGTAATTTTGCTTCACATCACCATCACACGGGCATTCGGGTATGCCAGGTGCAGAAACAGACTTACACGTTGATCTCAACTTCTCTCTCTCTCTCTCTCTCTCGCATGGACTCAGTCACCTGATAACCAAATAACTTCGCGAACCAGAAAGAAAATTACTGCAGTCCAACTCATGTGCTGCTAGATTTGTGCATATGCCCGGTCACACATGACGCGTTTGATGTATGCATGTATGTATGTATGTTACTAATGTGCATGCATGCATGTATCGGCTACTCACTCGGCTTGCAATGAAGCCCTCATTTGGAAAACTGTTGGGGTCGTTTTGAAATCTGTCGGGGGGTGAATCCGGGGTGAAGGGATTGGGTTATAGAAGGGTAGACCTCAACCTCTCCTCCACAACTGAACAACCAAATACCCCTAACAGCCTTTCTGCCCGAACCACTAAACCCCTAAGCCCCTAAACCCCTGCACCCCTAACCCCGAAACCCCTACACCCCTAACCCCTAAACCCCTAAACCCGAGTGTAGACTCAACACCGTGAAATCAGGGGCTGCCCGGGCCTCCCCAGTCCAGAATGCCCAGGTCCAGAGCACCTGCTTCATGCGGGGAGGTTTCCCAAAATAGGGGGACCCTAATAGAGTACCTTAAAAAGTAGGGTCCTTATTATAAGGACCCTAATAGAGCACCTTAGATAGTAGGATCCTTATTACAAGGACCCCCAAAATAAGGTACCCCTTGTTTCGGAAACTCCCATGTGGGGTTTCGAGTCTCAACAAAAAAAGGCAGGGCTTCAGGGCCACTGGTCCCACAGACCAGGGACAAGTGAAAGGGCCATGGAGTTTACAGCAGGAATTCCATTGGGGGTCTCGGGCATAAACTTGAAATGGATTGACACTGGCACGAACCCCACTGAACTCATTGAAACCACGTGCCCGACGATATGGATGCTCGGGCCAATCGCCCATGCAACGAAAAGACAACCGTGAGCATTCCAAGGTCCATTCTGAGAGGCATCGAGGTTTTAAACCTGCCCCTCCGTCTCTTGCCTTGCTCGTACATGGGACGGGCGTTCGTCAACGATACTTTCCCGAACTCCCACAAAATTGCTTGACAAGCGAAGCTTCCGAGAGTCAGCGCACCGGAGGCTGGGCATTTTAGGGCTGAGTTGCGCAGCTAATCCTCAGCCCTCCTCCAGCTACTGCGCGACCAAACTTATAACACCCTAGCTTCCGAAATGCTATCGAAATTGCACAGAAATCAAACGAGCAGTCTTGGCGGGGCACGGCTGTAAACTCCCATAAGTTGAGACCGAACATGCGGAGAAGACAGATGTGCAGACGTGGGAACACAACCACCTCGATAGCTACCACGACGGAGTTGCCCACCATGCCTCCGGTTGCCATCCACATACCGACGATGGGATGCTATCATCATCATGTACAACATGGGAGCGACGAGCTCACAAACCTCTCTTGCCAAGCTGGAACAACACTTTCTCAAGATCTTCAGCAGAGAAGAGCATATGCAGGACAAATGTCGGCAGCATGCATATCCTTCTCGGTTCCGGTCTCTACGTCGCAGCTTCTGACCCGCTCTTTTTGCAACTCTGAGCTTGTGTTGAAGCTTGAGCCAGTGCGCAGTCCGTGCACAGCTTCTGGCAGCGTGCTTGTCCCCCTGATGTGGGCAAGGCTGCCGGATCCTCTTCGGATGGACCGCAGAGGCCGTCCTCCTCTTCGAGGGCCTAAGCAAGCTCGCATAGCGGCATCGCCATGACAACCAGGACCAGCGCTTTATGCCAGCATCCAGAAAAACCTCACCGACGACATCACCGTCGCAGAGCCGAAGAGGCCGATGAAGAACATGCAGACCGTTTAGGTCGACCAGGAACCTAAGACCTAAGGAGGCCCATGCGATCTCCACAGTTCTCTGTGATCCAACCATGAGGCGATAAGAAGACCGATTCCGACAGTGCTGAGCACCTGGAAGTGCGCGGACAAGGCAGGAAATTTCAAGGTCCAAGAGGCAAAGATGAGGAATTGTGACAGCCCGGAAGCCCAGGTGGCAAAGTTGAACTTCAAGGAAGCTCCGGCCAGTTTAGAGCCATGGAGATCCAACAACCAGGAATGTAGGCCAAGGCCGGCGAGACAGGAACCCAGAGAGCCCAATACCCCTTAAGGAATATACCTTAAATCATAATATAAAGGCCCCTATAATTTAAGGTATATTCCTTAATGAAGGGGTATTGGACTCTCTGGGAATGAGATGCACGTCGGCAAAGGATGCCATCAGGTGAGCCAAGATGCAAAAAGACTCACGTCAAGCGACCAATCCAGCGAGTACGGATGCGGTCTTCATGGCCGAATTGCCTAGCGATAACATAGTTAAGCAGAGGATGGACCAAGAGATTGAAGGTCCAATTGGCCAAAACATCCAGCTTTGGATGATTCCAGCGGGATAAGCGCACAAATCAAGAAGCTGAGCACGGGAAGTACAAGGAGGAGGCTGAACCAGATTGCGGAAATCGCACCAAAGCGTCGCAGTGCCGACTTCCAGACGGCACAACGATCCCGCAAAAAGCCCTTCAACTGAAAACTGATCACATCTGCGACTTTGCCTTGCAACGGTCTCACCACGGAATCGCCCTTCGGCGCCATTGAAAAGAATGACCACTTGTTGGTCGATGGCGCTGACTTTCGCATTCACGACGATCGAGTCAGCGAATAGGAATGCAACTCCAGCAGGAAAACTTCTGCAATCCCAAAGATTGGTTCGACGGCTGGTGGCATTGCAGGGACAATGAAAGGTCCCCTAAACCCTAAACGCAATGCTCCTAGGTGGTTCCGAAAAGAACAGTCGGCTGACGACACCCCGCCAAAACTGCGAAGCTAAGGACTGTGACGAAGCTCTGCCGGTGGCACCCTCGGCGGTTCGCCAGAAGAAGACATTATCCACGTTCAGGTTGCCGTGGCTCCATGCGATGTAGTCCTTATCATATATGTCAGACAGGGAAACGGAGCAGACTCCAAGAGAAAAACATTCCGGGAGGGTGAATTTGAGTACACCGGAGGGCGCTGGGGACTGCGAAGCATCAAGCTCAACCAACGCGATCGTGTCAGGCTTGTGTGATTCAGACTATTCGGGGCCCCCTTGTCAACATGCAAGGACATTATCACATCTGAGCACGACATCCTTACACACGTGAAGCTTCATCCGCTAGTCAACCTTGGAAGTACCGCTTTTGAGGTTTAGTCCGTCAGCATTCGGACATATCCGGCGACGCCAGAACTTGCAAATGCCAAGGCACGGGGTTGCGGTTGCACCACCAGGCAATCTCTGCAGCATACGCATTCGCAGTCGTGAGGATCTTCCTTGCACGCCGAGGGGATTATTTTCCAAACTTCTGTGGTTCGGAAAGCCGAGCTTTAGATTACGAAACAACCCTAAACCCTAAACCCCTTTTCCACAGGCTTGAACTGAGCTAACCCTAAACCCCTAAACCCTAAACCCTAAAGAAGACACCTTGAGAAGGCATTAGCCGATTACAAGAACTGCGACAAAACATGCAAGGGTTTAGGGTTTAGGGTTTATATGACCACGAATCCTCGGAGGGTCCGCGGCCGTCGAGTCGGAACGGCGTGGAAGGCAATACGGCTTAGGGTTTATAAGGGTTTAGGGTTTAGGGGTTAGTTGCAGTAGGGTTTAGGGAGCGGACTAAATCATCTCCTGGTCAAAGACCTCATATGCATCAGCGACTGCGGGCCTTGTGCAAGAACCTTGACAATTAAAATAGGGCTTTGGCTTTGGGGTACATGATAGTCAAATTGTAGTATAACATCATTGCGGTTTATACTGATTCTTCAAACCCCTATCTTCTCGCAACCAAGGCTCTTGTAGGACTCGATGAATTTCGGCGTGGAGCACTCGGCGGGAAAGAGCACCTTTCCTCTCATCACAGAGCCGCGGCAGGCCACAAGGTGCTGAAAGGGTTTCGGTGGCTGTCGGGCAGTGATTGTTTAGGGTTTTAAGGAATACGTAGGGAGTAGGGTAAAAAAGGCAAGACCTCTACGATGAATTGCGAGAAACAACACATTCCGCGCTCAGACGATAACCGGGTTTAGGGTTGAGGGTTCCCAGGTTTCGGAGGCATGCCTTACTACATATGGACATCCAGCTCTCTTTTAGGCAAGATGGTTTAGCCCTGAACCCTAAACCCTAAGTTTAAGTTTTGATTCCAAGGTCGGGCGCATCATGCGTAATGCTAATTCTGATGCTGCTACTTGCGTAGTGAAAGACAGGGCACTCGTGTCTGTGCTACAATGCCACAAACATCTATTGCTTCTCTACATGCATTCTCGGGAGGCAACAAAGCAGGCGAACAACATGAGACGACCCCACCTGAGTGACACAAAAAGCCCAAAGCTCCATTTCCTGAACCGATTCCGTCCTGTGGTGCCGACGAAATCCGCACCCATCTTCAGCTTTACCTTCAACTCACCCTCGCCCATGCCGGTGCTCTCCTCTGGACAGCTAGGAGGGGAAGCTATGGGTGATTACATCAGATGACCTGTGACTAGGTTGATTGCTGAAGAAAGCATGAAGGCACCTTTTTGGACGCTCAGGTCCTGAGTAACTACTATTCTCTAGGGCCTAGGGTTCCTGATATAGAGTATCATATACCCAAAGTACCGAAACCCCATAATTTCCCGAGGCCCACAACCCTCAAGGCTCCAAAATGATTTCCGAAATGTCTCCCGAAGAAGGTGCGTTTTCTGCAGTGCATTGCAGAACCACTGCGATTTTCATGAGGTGAGGGGATCTCAACCGTCCACAACAGCCGAGATCAATTCAGTCGGCAGGCCTTTCTCATGCCGAACATCTCCTTGGGCTTAAAACCCGGGCCGAAGAAGCTGTCCTGAGTATGCAGGAAACACAAGCCTAACCCAAGCACCGGCTCGAGCAAGGTCCTGTGCTTGGGCGAGGAAGCTCGCATGTTCGGGGGCTTTACATAGGGGCTCAATTAGTGCTTAGAGTTTAATTCGGGTTTAGGGGGTTAATTAGGGTTTAGAGTGTAGTTAGGGTTTAAGGTTAGGGCTTTTAGGGTTTAGGGTTTCATTAGGGTTTAGGGTTGGGGCTTTTAGGGTTTAATTAGGGTTTATAAGTATAGAGGACCTACTTTGGAGCCTTTGGCTCTGGTTGGGTTCTCTTCACTGCTATCGCGCGAGGGGCGCGGAGCCAAAAGCAGCCAGGACGGTTTTTTTCTCAGTGCTGCGCAGTGTGGCCCTAACCCTCCAGGTACCTACTATATAAGGCCCTAGGGCCCTAGAGGCTCTAGTACCCTCTATAGTAGGTACCTGGGGGATTTAGGTGGGTTCAGGGATTTTAGGGTGGAGTCTGGAAGGTCTTGCCCAATCCGCAAATTTTTTGGTGCGGTGCAATGCAATGCAATGCAGCTGTCGGCATGCGCTGCTTGGTAAGTGGCTTATGAGTATGCCCTAGTTCGTGAGCAAGCGAGCTTAAAATTGGCCGCAACTGGGCCGTGCCGCCCCATCAAATTCTGCCTTGGCATCCCATGTGGAGTAGTGCGCTGGAGCACCGAGGTCATTTCTGACTTATTTCTGTTTTTCAAACTCCTAAACTGCAGAAGCCCGGTGTCCGTTCAAGACCCTAACAGGCTCCCAGCTCTAAACTTAAAGTGCAAGGCCGAACCCCAGAACCACAAAGCCGTAAGTCCTGACAGTAACCCCGTACACTACGGTTGATGATATAAATCCTGCATTACCGATAAATACACCATAATTCCCATAGTTTAGGGCCCGTAAGGAAATGCAGGATTTATATCGTCAACCGTATCCCTTCGAGCAGCTGGTCTAGTATCCCTTTTGACCCCAAACCTAAATCCTATCCCTGATCACAACCCTTGCAGCCAGCGGCCATGGCACTGCGTGGTGCCAGCTTCTCTGCCTGGCCGTGCATCCAGCTTCTCTGACTGAAAACTGTTTGGGTTTCGTGTCCAGTGAGCTTGGGGTCGTAGGGTTTTTTTCGTAGGGTTTATAGGGTTTAGGGTTGATCTCTGAATGTGTCGGTGGATGGAACTCGTGCAAACAGCGAGCAGCAGCAGTCCTGGCAACACTCCGCAAATTTCGCCACTCTCATGAACAGCATCCTCACTATCATCGTCAACTTCAGCACCGTCTGAACACCACGAGCGCAGAACAGCCAGCAGCATACCGCTGCAAATGCTGCCAGGAGGAGGACACGGAAGCATTTCACTTGCCAACACAACACTGCGACCACGACGACGACAACTATTACTATGAATTACCAGTACTTCTTCTGGCGCTGCCACCGCCACCACCACTCCCGCTACGACTACTCTTACTCTCACTTCTTCTAGTTCTTCTTCTTCTTTAGCCACCACCACGACCACCACGACTGCTGCTGCTGCTGCTGCTACTACTTACTACTACTTACTACTGCTTACTACTACTACTACTACTACTACTACTGCTACTCCTGCTGCTGCTGCTGCTGCTGCTACTACTACTACTACTACTACTACTACAGCCACGAAGACCTCTACTTCTACTACTCGTGCTCCTCATGCTGCGCCTGCGACTGCTACCTCCGGCAATAGCAAGTATGACTAGTTGAACGAGCGCCACCACCACAATGCCATTAAAAAAAGAAACAACCTTCATCCAACACTGGCCGCCGTGAAAGCGAGATCGTGAACAACTCAAGCCAAAACAAGGCACGAGCAGGCGTCACCGATTTCTCAAATGCTGCGCAGCATATGGGTCTGGAGGGTTTTGACGTTGTCACGAATTGCAAAGCAATGCTGTAAATAAGCCGTCCTGCAAACAAGCACCCTAGCGTACAGCTGCCGGCTCGCATTGCTTGGTAAGTGGCATATGAGGCATATGCCCTAATTCACGAGCGGGTGTGTTTAAAATTGCCGCTAGTGGGCCCTGCCGCCCCAAGAGAAAAAACCTGTCACATGGCATCCCATGTGGTGTAGTGCACTGGGGCACCTAACTCATTATCTGTGCATCTGTGTGCAGCCCATGCCGGGCTCAAGCGCTCTTGGCACCCGGCTTGATCACAGGGACGAGGCCACCAGCCACGGCTGCCATGATGGCGGCTGGGATCAGAGCTGCCTGTGCGCCCCAGGCAGGGTGGGTCTCCATGGCCGCCACTCCGCCGAGACCGAAGAAGAAGACGCCGGACCCGAACAGGAACACCTTTAGCAGGGTGGGCGGCTCGGCGCCATCTGCCTGCGCACGGGCCCACAAGCCGAGACCCACACCGAAGTCGGTCAAATAGCC
>CAJNJA010043363.1:26013-57407 GCA_905231915.1 Symbiodinium necroappetens | reverse complement strand
CCACCCCACTTATCGTAAACCCTAAAACTCAACCCTAAAGTATCCTTCAACATTAATCCCTAAATCGAAAACCTTGCCTGCCGTATGCGAGTGTGCGAGTCGAAATCGAGCAGTGGAATGGGAAGTGAAGATCGATGTACTTCCAAACGGCGCTTGGCTGTTAAATTTTTTCGTTTATTAAGGCTCACATACATTATGCTCATGATGTTGATGCAAGGAGATCGGGTCATGCAGTACCGCGAATTGGTCTACAAAAGTGGCTCGTGGCTGCGATCAGTTGTTGAGCGAGGAAGACATGTTCGCCCTATCCCGCTAAGTGGGGTAGGGGCCGATTATCACAGAACTTGCTGAGAACATGTTGAAGTGCACGCAACTCTGTGTGTTGGCTTGCTAGCTTAAAAGCTGTCACACCCCCTTCGTTTCGTAGTTAATTTCGTGTTCATAAGCATATCCTGGTATATGTGATATCTTCTTCTGCCAATCGAGAACAAACAAACAATCCTCGCATTTAGTATATTTAGCATGGGGCATGAAGCAAAATTCCTCATATCTACGATGGAGCATCAAGCAAAAATCCTCAAATTTAGTATGGAGCATCAAACAACACTCTTCGCATCTAGTTTGGGACCATGGGGCATCAAGCAAAAACCCACATATCTAGGATGGAGCATCCAGCAAAAATCTTCACATATAGTATGGAGCATCAAACAAAATTTTCGCACAAAGTATGGAGCTTGGAGCAGTAATCTCATCCCGTCATTTTGCCACAAGTGATGACGACATCATCGCATGAACATTTGAAGAGAAAGTCAAACTGCAGCCTGCGCCCCGAGCACCGATTTTACAGCAATCCTCAACATTTCTCCATTTGCCGCCAAAAGTGCAGTGCTGTCCCTAAATTCTGCTTCTGCCAAACCCAAATTTCAGGGACAGTGCAGCACTTTAAGGCACTGGGGCTTCAAAAGTGCTGTACTGTCCCTAAATTCTGCTTCTGCCAAACCCAAATTTTAGGGACAGTACAGCACTGTAGGGCGCTGGAGCTTCCAAAAGGCTGTGCAGTCGCTAATTTCTGCTTCTGCCAAACCCAAATTTTCGGGACAGTACAGCACTTTAGGGTGTTGGAGCTTCAAAAGTGCTGTACTGTCCCGAAAATTTGCTTTTGCCAAACCCAAATTTTAGGGACAGTCCAGCACTTTAAGGCACTGGAGCTTCAAAAGTGCTGTACAGTCCCTAAAATTTGGGCTTTGGACGCCGAAAATGCTGTACTGTTCCTAAAAAGCTTAAATACCTATGACCTTCAGCTCGGAAGGACTGAAGGTTGCTGGGGGATAGGTCTTTTAGGGACAGTACAGCACTTTCGGCCTGGGGAAGCCAAATATTAGGGACAGTACAGCACTTTGGAACAGAAGGGCTTCAGAAGTGCTGTACTGTCCCTAAATTCTGCTTCTGCCAAACCCAAATTTTAGGGACAGTACAGCATTTTAAGGCACTGGAGCTTTAAAAGTGCTGTACTGTCCCTAAAATTTGCTTCTGCCAAACTCAAATTTTCGGGACAGTACAGCACTGTAGGACACTGGAACTTCAAAAGTGCTGTACTGTCTCTAAATTCTGCTTCTGCCAAACCCAAAGGATCCCAAAGGACAGTACAGCACTTTAGGGCATTGGAGCTTCAAAAGTCTGTACTGTCCCTAAATGTCGTTCGTCTCAACCAAATTTCTAGTGACAGTACAATACTGTGTGCCTCTGGGACTTCAAAAAGTGTTACACGGCACAGATGTTTATCAGACATTCCTTTGCCAACAGTAAAAGTAATGCCGCTTCCGTTCGTTCCTAATTGCTTCTCCGTGTTATTGCGTTTCGGAACCAGGTCCTGATGTGCAAAATGTTCGATGTAAAGAGTTTGTAAACATGCGATGAGCAAGGAAGCTGTCTTACAGAGAAGCCGTTTGCACTGGTATTTCAAGCACTTTGTGCACATTGAAGAGGTAGGATCGAGACGTCTGGTTGTGTGTGAGAGAATGGAACAAAGACGGTGTGGATCTNNATATACATATACACACATACATACGTGTGTTTGTATATATAGTTGTATGTATGGCTCAGCTGATGGAGATTTGGGTCAAGAGGGCCAAAGATGCCCCGCTCCAAAACCTCACCAGCTCAACTTCGCTTCGGCACTGAAATCTGGTGCTGAAAAGCGAAGCAGCCGCCGCGATTCGTGTGACTAAGTTACTCGCTGCCACTAGCTGCAAGTTTCGCTTTCTCACAGGCCTGGCTCGAGCTGAAACCACGGTCTCCACGAGGAACAACCTTGAAACCTTCCCCACTAGTCACCCAGTCCTTGTCGTCACTACAATTGCAAGAGAAAGAGCGAAGGGACAGGTGCACAGGCGTGCAGGGGCGAAGTTGCGCCCTGCAGAGTTTTCGTACGGCATCATGGCCCGAAGCCCAGGATGTCAGAATCAGAACGGCTCCCCTTCACAGCGCCTACGGAATGCTTCTCTTGTGAAGCCGGCTGCAACTGCTCAGGCGATGGGGATGCCGCTGAGACATTACCTGGGTACCATGGTGCGACCGGCGGAGTTCTGTTCCACTATTTGGAAGACTGGGCCCCTTTCACATCCCCTTTGAAGGCAGCGTCGTTCGGCTCCATGGCCCTCGGCTCCATCTGCGTGCACACGCCGTTCAGTCAGATGGCTTGCGGAGACAGTGCAAGAAAGCTTCCAAAGCCCCGCTGAGGTACATGCAGCCCGAGATGAACTCGGAGATGGTTGCCTCAGACTTTGAAAAAGAAGCCCAAGCGAGGAGAAGAGCTTCGCGCCTCTTGCTGCTTGCACATCTGTAAGTGGTGACTTTATATGCACGCCTTCCAGGAGACATGCCATCGAGGAAGTGACAAAGCTTGCCATGGACGAAAGATTCGGGCAGTTGCCCCCGTTAGCCGTTAGAGAAGACTCCTCGTGACCCGCCGCAGACCTCTGAGGCCCGCCGTTGACGGCACCGCCTCGAGGACTGGAAAGCTTTCCAAGTTCATGCGACATTGCGAGACCACAGACCCCAGGCCTCCGAGATGATGGCAGCAGCCCAGCTGCGTCTCGACAGTGAGTCTGGACAGGGTAGTTTTCGAACCGTCAATCTGGCACACGTTCCAAGACGGTGATGGAAAAGACTCTCATGTGCAAGTCTGCAGCAGGGGCCAGAGGCAGCACTCTGCCACATTGTGTCTCACATTCACGCCGTCCTGGTCGGCGGGTCTGGCTCTGACAGTCCGTGCTCACTGTCTCTGGGCTCGGTGCTGCCTGGTCCTTAGACACTTCACTTTTGTTCTGGCCACGTGCAACCATCAGACCCAAGCACAGCTAGAGGCTGCCATGTCCTACTATGTGGGTGCCGAGCCGAGAAACCCGGTTCAATGCGAAAAATTCTGGCGCAATCGCATCGATGCAGAGGAGGCGGCGGGGCCTCAGAGAAAACAGGAGTTGAGCGTCGGCAAAATTCGGAGAGTGTGGCCTGGAGCCAGGGTGCAGCTGTTCGGGCCACGGCAAACTCAGTGTGGCCTGGCTCACTGCGACATGACGTGTACTGACCGTACTGCCTGCAAAGCAATGCTTCTGTCCTCAGGAGTGAGGGTAGTTGCCCCGTAAGCTGGCGGTGCTTGGCTGCAAGGCTACCATCCTGAGATCCCATGCAGAGATAGCACTGACGGTCCCGCACAGCCTCGGACACTGAGGAAAATACCTAGGACGCCCGGGCGGCTAGGCACTGGCGAGCCAGGACCACAGGAATACTTGAAGCAGTTTTTGCAGTATGCTGGGTCGGCTGGGCGTTGAGGCAACATGTCTTGCGCCGATTTAGGTCGAGACATTCAGGAAGCTCCTTGGCATGCAGAGGCCAAGCCTGTGGTTTCATTTCGGTGTTGGATCATGTTGGAAGGCACCCCCCAGTAAGATGGCGATTGCAATGAAGCCATGCTAGGTTCCTAGCATTTCGTAGTTAACGTACACTGACATTGAGGCCAGCAACCCATGCCTAATGGCATGCAAAGCATCACTTCGAGACATAAAGATCATCCAATATCGGTGAAGTGGTCAAACCATCTGCTGCATCCCGATTCCCCTCCGTCGCTGGATTGACAAAGCGCGAGTTGACATTATACCACCAAGAGTCCTGACGAGTGGGGTGAAAGAGGCACGGCAAACAATCGAAAACCGGCGCGCCGCATCTGAAGAGATCTGAAGCAGACATGACGGAGAGAGACGAATACGCGCTTCGTTTAGCCTATAGATTCACTATAGACTATAGATGTCAAGCTAAAGGAGTTGAAGAGCGCGCGAGCGGAACCGCGATTGGAGGATTGGAACTCCTCTCTGCTCGAGAGAGAGGCGACGTGGAGGCGCGGCCTCGGCTGCCTCAGCTTCCCTCCTCGACTTCGCTGTGCTTCGCTGTGGGTCGCGCTTCCAGGAGTCGGTGCTGCCCGAGCTGCAGAAGGCAGCTCTGGGATGGGGATGGGGGCGATTCGGCGGCGCACGTTTCTCCCTACTCGCCAACTGCTTTTCTCAAGGCAAGAGAGCGCTTGGGCACAGGGCGCTCTCAGCGTGTCGGCACCGCGTGCTCAGGCCTGGGCTTTTAATGAAAGTCTGCCGCCGCACGGGTTGCGGGTTGACCGCAGGCATCTCAGCGCGTAGCTCGGTTTCCGGAATGTCATGCCGGTCAACGGTGCTTTCCGTCGTTCTGGGCTCAGCGCAAGACGTATTTTCCCCTCTGGCAAAAGACCATGGGCTCTGCAATCTCTGGCTTTCGGTGCAGCTTCTCCTTTTGCAGGAGCTCGAGATCGAGCGGGAGCGCCGGCAGGTCCCTGGCTCTGGCTCGGAAAAAAAACCTAGTTAAAGAGCGTCTCATCTTTCCAGACACTCACAAAAAGGCCGCAGAAAAGGAGCTCGAAGAGCTGCGGAGAAAATTGGACAGCATGAACGTTGTCAAGTCCTCAGCCAGCGCGGCAAGAAGATTGTGAGAAAGCCAAGTCTTCAAGCGATGTGTCCTTTTCTTTTGGAGGCTTCCAGCACTGCTTCCCACGGACGAGCTAAATTGCCGGAGTCATCCAACACGAGCAAGAGCAGGCGTTCCCGCTGATGTGCCACCTTTGTAGTTTATGCAACTCCCGGCGAGGGGCCAGTTTGGCTTGTGTCGATATGGTTTCAGAGACACAGAGCAGAGGTTCTAGACATAGGCCATGTCTTGAATTGGTTGACTGGTCTTTCGATCCCGGCTTCGCTCTCTCAGCTGAACATCGGCAGAGAGGAGTCTCACCACCCCGGAGAAGTAAAAACAAATCCTGCCAAGACCGAGACGCTACTTGGGATGCTGCACCTGCATCATGTTGAGTCAGACGAGCTGTGATGGGGGTCGATGTGTTTGTGTACATCCGTATAGATATATGTATATGCATGTGTGTGGCGGCCTGAACATCCAAGTTTATCATGCCTTTGGCAAGCAAAGTCTAGCTTACGGTTTCCAGTTGTTGGTTGACGTTCACCTCGTACAGATGCTAATCACCTCGGAACAGAGATAGACACACCCTTCACTTCAGCCCTGTGCAGTGCTACCATCCTATTCGCGTGCCGTGCTGAACTCATTGCGCTTTCGTGCGCTTGGCTGAGATGGATGCGGCGGCCCGAGTTGAAACTACGATGTGATGTCTTTCATGCTATAATTTCATGCTAATGCTTGAGAGCAGAGAACCTGTAAGGAGAGACGTGTGCTGGTGCGGGTGAAGAGGCCGCTGTCACCAAGCAGCGGCAAAGCCCAATTGGCCCACACGCGCAGATGCACGCACGTGTCGGCTCTCCACAAAGTTGGGCGTGCAGGCGTCTCGATGAGGACCCGCTCCCCGAAATCCTTCTGGAGGACACCGTCTGGCAAAAGTCTTCGTAATCTAGTCCAGTACTTTACAATGACGGAGATGGTTGACGCAGGAGCCGCGTAAGGATTCTGAGAAGCGTCCGCGGCTGAGAGATGATCTGTATGGTGAGACGTCGCCGCTCCTTGGGAGCCTGAGCTCGTGTTTTCCAAGGCCACACTCATGACTAATGTGTAATGATAATGTAACGAGAAGGTGAGGGTGAAGGATAATGAAGGGATGCGACCGCCATCCTGCTGCTCAGGAAAAAGACCCGATGCCACGGCTGCAGCTCTAAAGCTTGTCGATACGGTTGGGCTGGGCGCGTAGTGTCAGCTCCAAAAGCCGCGTCAAGATGTTGACGCTTTTGCCTTTTGCGCCCTTTCAGGTCCCGACAGTGGCCCGATGAGGAGTCTTCTTCCAGAGTTCAATTCAAGCCGCTTGAAGCTGCTGTGAAGTGTCGCCTTGGTGAGGAATATGGCCTTCCTGTAGCCTGGTTCCATGCAGCCGCAAACGCGGCTTGGCCAGCGATGCCGCAAGGACATCTGGTCCCTCCAACCACAGAGCGAGTTGCGAAGCCGGCGTTGTGTTTCAGGAGGCATGTTGCAACAAACCGAGCCGATGCTGGAACTTCGGGAGGAAGCCCTAATGGCTATTGCCATTCGACATAGACCATGGTCGTCGGTGCTTGCTTGGCCGCAATCGCGTGCAGGCGTCGCGCCGTCTGATTGGCGGGCCTCGGGCTTAGAAAGACTCAGATGGGGCAGCAAACTTGGGCTCACTGTTGCAGAGATGACCCAGCTGGTGCGCCAAGAAGGTATGCCGGCGAAACTGTGCAGCTGATTGACGTGGATCGTTCCGAAAACTGCCCGATGCCGGTGGTGAGCCCAGCGGAACTGCTCTCCGAACAGTGCCGACAATTGCTTTGTCTTGCTTAGGCAGCAACTTCTGGATTCACGATCAATGGCATGGAGCTCGTTGCCGAGCGCGGGCCCGAGGCGGAGGTCGAAGGAAGTCCTCCCTCACAGAGAAGCCAAGGCCCAGACCTCCGAGTCCGAGAGAGGATTTTGTATGGGACGTCTATGCGTCGCTTGGCTCCTCACAATTAAAAGAGCAAATTCCCCGCAGTTGTGGGCCAGGTCGTTTGAAGAGCTCTTGTGGCATTTTCTCCCAGGCTCAGTGACCTCCAACATGCGCCAGCGGCTGCAGTGCAGCTGCATGAATCACGGCAGCAAGCCTCATGCAGTCATGGGCATCCAGCTTTGAGCTCTCAGGGGCCCCTGCGAACGAAAGATGTACTAAGGATTCTGTCCTGGGTCCGGAAGAAACGGTTTGACCGGCATGTTTTGTCGAGTGCTGGATGACGGCCGCCCACTCGAGCATTGCAAGGACCTGGACGAACTGGAGTCCATAGACTCTTCAGACGAAGGCCCGACGATGGTCTCTGCCTGCTGTTAGCTTGCTGCGTTGCCCTACAAACGGGTTCAGGCGCTGTTGAGCCATGGTCACGCAGAAGCAGCTCCGATGAAGAATGCGATGAGCCGGAGGTGTGCCCTTGTGGAGCATCTGCTGGCCGCACTCCCTGCCCCTGCAGGACCGATCCCAATGGGTGAACACTCTGGACTAGTGGGTCCAGTGCTTCCCTCCTCAGTACAGAGCCTAGAGGGAAGCCAGCACTTCAGTTGCGCTTGAGAGTTTGCCAAGCGGAAAAGATGCGAGCCCAGTCTTCCTATATCGGACCGCACAAGCTTCAGCAGAATGTTGCCTGTTGCTTGCCTATGGGGTTGGTGAACGGTGGTCATCCCCGAGAGCTCCCTGCAAAAACAGCGTGAACACTCCCAGCCTTTTCCCAGTCTCAGTTGAACGCCAGCATGGGTCTCCCTTCGGTGCCAGTGGCTCCGACGAGACATCGTGAAGCTACGTGGATCCTGCCTGCGGAATCTTCAACCCAGCATTAAGCTCATTGCTCGGTGCGTGGGGCTTCAACGTTTTCCCAACCAGACTGAGACAGAGAACTCGCAAACGAGCGAATCACATCAGACCCACTGTGTAGGAAGCACATGAATAATCATGTATAGGTGACATCGTGCCAGCCATGCCTTGCAATGCCAAGCCCAAGCGGTAGCTTCTGCGTGGGCACACGGCAATGCGCTGGTGACTGTGTGACAGCCAGAGGGTGCTGGCCCTAGAACCAGCACGAAGCGGTTGCATGAGACATAAATGTGTCCGAGGACTGGTGGATGGCAGCACTGAGCTCGGAGGAATTTGACCGCCTGCAGCAGGACCGCAGCCGCAGAATGCTGCAGCCGACACCGCAGACCACCCCAATGCACAAAGAGAGCGGACTGACTGAGGAGCTCTTGTTCCTGAAGATAAAGACCGAGGAGCTTCGAGAGGCAGGACCAAAGTCGGGCCGCAAGAACGGCATGTCTTTCTGTGGCCTGGCCCGTTCGAAGGAGAATGCCAGAGCGCTTCGACACTTCCAAGCACAATCTGCGCAGACTGGCGTAGATGCTCTCCGGAAGGCAGGAGCAGGCGTGTGGAACTTGCATCTCCATTCGTGTTCCATGCAAGTGACCTTGACTGCCATCCTGAGCTCCTCATGGCACTAAGATGTTTTTATGTTTGGTCTCGCGACTATCACTGGCAGGCGCCGTTTCTGCTATCGGCCAGCGTGCCGCATCGTTGAAGTCCAGCTTGTCAGCAGGGGCCCTCACAGGGGAGAATCCTGTGATACAGTAGCGGATGCGATGGCGAACCCAGATACTGAGCAGGATGGAGCATCTTTCCAGGCTTTCCAGGCAGTGTCGCCCTTTGCGATCTCGTTGTGCTGCCGTTTTCAATTCCGTGTTGCACGGCATATTACCTCCAATGCGATGTCCAAGGCCAAAGACAGCATTCTTCATCCTGAGGCATTTGGCATTCGAGTCAGAACATACTATGAGTATGCGGCGAGATGTCACGAGACAGAGCCTTCTTGCAATTCTACTTGAGGCTGATGCTGCAACCACGGAAGCCCGTGAGGAGGCAACTTGCAGCGGCTTTGTGAAGTCAGCTCCTGATCCGGCCTGGGTGTTGGAGGTTCATTCATTGCAGGAACGTTTGAAGGCTGCAATGGAGGCCTCCAGTCAACTTCTCATGCTTGCTCACGTCCCCTTGTGCAGAGCAGGAGTTGGCCTCTGCAAGGAACGACGCCATGACGGCACAAAGAGCCCCGAGCCTAGATGTGCAGGTCGCGGCGGTCGCGGAAGCCCTGTAGTCGGGAGCCGGCGCCCAGGCCGCGACTGCCTGCGCGGAGGCAGCATCTGCTTGAAGCAAACTGGCCAGCCTTTTCCGGTGTGACTGGACGTCCAGGACCCTGAAGATACCGGCTCCAGCCTGATGCATGCGAGTGACTCTTTTTGTTCTGCGTTGCGGAGCCTGGCAAGCCTTAGGTTCCAAACCCCAACGCAGTGCGAGGCAAGCAGAGGACACGCTGGGATGTGGAAGCTATTGCATCCCACATGTGAGAAGCATTAAGGTTAAGGGATCGTGCACTGACGCTAGCCTGGCTGGGCACAGTGGCACACTCCAAACACTCCACAGGATCGGACACATGAGGCATCATGAGGCGAGAGCCACAGAAGGCATTTCACCGAAGGTATCACAGTTTCCAGGAGTCTCAGGCAGACGACCTGACCGAACAAGTAAGACACAACACCTCTTATCTTTGAGTGCAGCTCGGTGAGACCTCTCCGCATACAGTAGCTGGTGGGGCTTTGCGTATTGTGTATCTTTTGAACAAGGGCTGCGGACCAGATATACCGACTGGGCCTGCCTCTTCCCACGGAGTAGAGCGTGCGGTGCAATCAGGATGGCATGACAGCGAGCCCGACATGTGGATGGGACAGCTGAACGCCAGCTCTTTCCGTCTTTCTGCAGTTCAGCCGCTGCAGGTGCTGTTGTTCAAAGTACAGCAGCAGCCGGGGGCCGAACAATTGGCTGGGGGCAGTGGGAACTGCCGGATGAACTTCTTCGATCGAGCTGAGGCAGAAGGAGCTAGAGCGGGTTCGCGAAGCAGTGGACCAGCAACAGGAGCCATGCTTGCAAACATGCAACTGCTGCACAAAGCGCCCCCAGACCTGCAGCATCCTGCAGCACAGGCTCAGATCGGCCGTCTAACAGAGAAGGTGTGGGCTGACTTCGTCCGGTCCGTGACAATCTTTTCCTGATTGAGGCAGCCGCGGACAAGAGGCCAAAGGGTTCGCCAAGGCACGGGTGTGGGCCGCACGGATTGTCGGCTCGGGCAGAAGAAAAGCTCCGAGGTTGTCCGACTTGGAGGAGCAGCTCCGCGCATCGGAGGGCAAGCTTGACGACTTGGGCACCGGACCCAAGTTTCTCGGAGAGAGCCCATCCCGCCCCCTTTGCAGCAAAGGTCGCCGGCTGCAGTCCTCGCAAGGAAGCTCCCGCGCCTCGTCTCAGAATGGCGCATCTTCGTGCAGAGCTTTGGCCCTCAGGTTTGACCTACGAGCTTCAATGCCACTTGGAGTCTGTGCTCAGTCAAGTGAGGCTCCGAAGGGTCGTCGAACAGATTGTACTTAAGTTGCTTGCTTGTGGGTCTGGCCTTGCAAACAGGAAGTGCGATGCTGCCATCGAGTCGCTCCTCGTAAGGACGTGAGCTGAAGTTGGCGTTTTGCCAAAAGGGCTTTCAGAGACAGCTCGTATGAGCTCGGCTGGCACTCATCGGGAGGCAGGAGAGAATGGAGAACCGGAGTGTACTGCAACGCGAGCGGTTGGCGTTCGCCCAGGACCCGATTGCCTACACCTGCCCTGGTTAGCAGCTCGCTGGCAGCGAACCATGCAGGAGGACATCATGTCCAAGGTGATGGAGTATCACCTCGAAGAGCTTCCGCAAGTGCTTGATGCTACAAGCCCTAATTTTTCCCCAAATCTTCGACAAGGCGCAATCTCAATTGTCAGCGATTGGCACCAGCGAATCGCCGCTTGCAGATGTCTCCGAAGAGCAGCTTGACGAAGATGCCGGCAATTGTGCCAGCAACCAGTCCCAACAGGCAGCACAAGCTCACACATGCTATCGCTGGACTCCTCCTCCTACAGATGCAGGACGCAGGTGTGCAAGTGTCCAACGAAGACACCGCAGACCTGCAGTGGGAGGTGGGCTTGAATTGCAGCTTATCAACTTCATCTGTCCGAGCCCCCGCCAGGTCTCGGGGCTTGCTGCAAGCCCAACTTGGTCCTCGCGAGCCGAAGGTGCACAGCTCCTCGACAAGCAGACAGCTCGCGGAAGTTGTGTCAGGCGACGGGAGCTTAGTGGCTCTGGAAGAGGAGCTGCAGGCCTCCAGAGACCCCCGATCCTCCGCGTGGCATCCTTCGTCTAATTTGCAGAAAATTTGCATAAGAGACAGCCTCAGGGGCTGCGGACTGCGGCGGAGGAGGCGCAGCGCCGTAAGGCCGAACAGGCCCGTTAATCCTCGCGAGCTCACCCGTTGATGCCTGAAGCCCAGCTCTCCGGTCTTCGCCGAATCCTGAGGCAGAATCACTGCGTGCTCAAATACGGCAGCGGCAGCAGCAACTGGCACTGAAAGAAGCTGCGCACACTGAGGCAAGAGCTGGGCGTCTCATTAAGTTTGACACTCGGAAAGTGTCTCGTAGGCCACGGAAGCAGCCCAAGTAACGGCAATCGAGGTGCTCTATGCTTTCAAGTTGACTCGGCATCAAGTGCACATTGGTTCATTTTGCGTCGTTTTTCGTGGACTTCCCGGAGGCCGTTGAATCCTCCGGGTGGCTGTACGCGTTGGTCTTGGAAAGAGTCGCGACCAGTTGTGCCCTGACCTGTGACACGATCTGTCTAGTACTGTCTAGACGAGGTGCAAAAAATTGAGGAGCTGGAGCAGCAGAATGATGGCCTGGAGCAAGACCTCGACCTGCTTGCATCTAGCAAGTCTGAGCCTGAACTCGAGCTGCGACGGCCTGAATTCATATGGGACCGTGTAGCTTTTTCTTCTTTCGCAGGCAGTGCCTTCTCGACGACAGCAAAGAGAAAGAGGAGTACCAGAGAAAAGGCTTAGCCTCCAAGCAGAGCTGGCCTGCCGACGTCCGTGCCTGTCAGGAGCTAATCTCTTTCCTGATGCGCACCGTACGCTCTGATGGGAGCGAGTTGGAGAACCCTGCTTTGACCTCAGCTTCTCGAGAGCTATCGGTGCAAGCATGTGGACCTAAGGGAAGCCTGAAGAAGCCAGGACAAAGATATCTCTCGCAAGAATGTCCGCAGAACTTGCCTTCTTGGCACATTAGGAGCTGGTGCCAAGTTCTTGGGACTCCTGCGGGGGCCGGGAAGGAGACATGCAGAGATGGATGGTGCCTCACCTTCGCACTGTCTGCGGCCAGGAGTCAGCGAACACAGCTTGAGGAGCTGCAAAAAGTGGCCGAAGAAGCGATGATGGTGCGCTCTCTCCGCACTAGTTTCCCCCACTCCCGCAACCTCCTCTACCAAGTCAGCCATCTAATGACGAACTGGCTGCCAGGACAACCTCCGGCTGCGAAAGGATCTGCGGATATTGGCGGAAGAGTTCCGGAAGTACATGCAAGCAGATCACTGTCGCGATCCTACTTCAGAAAAGTAGCGGACGGCGGCAAAGGTTCAAGGGTGAGCATGGTGCTTCTGAGCTTGATGAGGTCCAACGAACGTTGCGGCCTCCTCCTCCGATACCTTGGGGAGAGAGCTGGAGCGTCAAAAGACAGACGATCTGCACACACGGCAGCATCGGAATATTGAACGTTGCCCCTGCCTATGCTGCTGGCCATCAGCTGAACACATAGACACCCCCATGATGCCATGAATCGATAGGTGTGACTTCCCACTCCGATGTAGATCAGCTTGGCGCACAGGCTCAGCCGCCCTGCAAGAAGATGGAGACTTCGCTTAGGTCGTGAGGGCAAGGCCCCCCACTGGGCCCAAATCGCAGCCTATCACTCCCTTGTCTCGTGAGCATCACACAAGTCTGGAATCGGCATCAGTGTGAGCACCATGGCTCCGCCGAAGGGTCCTGGAGGGTCCTGGCCTTGACGGTGGTCCGACAGTTTCACATCCCTTACGACGGTGAGGTCCACAATCACAGCCGGCTCGGAGGTCAGGCTCATAAGCAGCCATGGCCCAGGAGTTTCAGTGCTTCCCGACTTCCTTCGAGCTCGATCTTGCTGAGGCCTCTCCAAGGCCATGCGCCTTTGTTTGGGCCAGGGTGGCTGGGTGCCCCAAATGGAAGCCACGCTGGGCAAGGCTTGTGAAGAGATGGAAGTTTCATCTGCAGCAGACATGCGACTCGCCAGGTTGGCGTCGTGGTGGAGGCAGTGAATCTGTACCCTTTCGGTGGACACAGCTTCTAATTAGTGTTTTTCTTAGCGGAGCCGAGCTTGCGTGCAGATAGGATCAGATAGGCCATGTTTTCATTCGTGTTCCCGTGACATGTGGCCGACCTTTGTTTACAAGCCAAGCCGAGCCAAGCTAGGACAATCCAAGTCCCCTCAACAGAAGATCCGTTGTAACGGAAGGTACATAGGCACGGCCATAGCAAGCCCGTCGGGGATATCAAGTTCACAAGTATTTTTCTACATCGGGCTAACGAGAGACTCGCGGATTGCACCTGTGCAGACTCTGGATGGGTCAGTTGCAGGTGCTTCCTTCGGGAAATCTGCGCATCCAGTGTGGCGGCTCCCTGCCTGTGTCTCAAGTGACCTGTTGCGGGCCTATGCCTATGCATCGAGAACGGTTTTGCTGTTGGCGCTGGTTGCCGAGGCGACCATACATCTATCCACCGGCACTGATTGCTGAGCATCTCAATGCACAAACCGGCCCACCACTCTTTGTGTTTGCACCCCAGCACTGCCGGAATCCCGGATAGCCGCACCATTGCGATTTGGGCATCTCAGGCTGGATCTTCACCCACACAGCCTGGTGCGGCTAGATCATGGTGGCCACTGTGTAGCCTGTGCTGCATTTAATAGATGCGAACAGACATGAACAGACAGACAAGCAGTTTGACTAGCTTGCGAGTGTTCAGCGGAAACGGGGGTTTACGCCAGACATCAGGCCGTGTGCAAACGCCCGTTTGAAGGGATCACAGAGGCCTCGGCCTCCTTGCGTCTTCTGCTGGAGCTCTGTCCGGCAACTCGGCCAGGCCGAGAAAGAAAACAACGCGGCAGCGGACGAGGACATAGCTTGTCTCTTCTGTTCAGAATCAGTTTTTCGAAGAACGAATGCTCTTCACACCTGCGCAAGAAGCCCTGAACCACAGGTTGCCGAAGATGCAGCACCCCAGGATCATGCAGTGCTCCCTGTGATGATTGAGCGAAATCTAGGGCCAATGGCGCGCAAGGAAACGTGGGCACGGATTGCTTTCGGTTGCCAGGCCATGGCAGCCTTCCTTTCAGGACCAGCAGCCAGAGGTGTCGATGTCAGTCCCATGCCGATCGCCATGAACCTCCAATGCCCAAGCGACAGGCGATAAAGTTTGCGGCTTTGGCTGTGAAGCTGCTGAATTCTTCATGTGTGAGCTGTGCTGTCGGCAGGGAACTGAGGACAGAGCGGGTGCATATCATGCAAAACAATTGCCATACTTACAGAGTCAATTGCTGTATGAGCTTCACCGGTGTGCCCTGAAGCAAAGGATCCTAGTTTCCAAACACCGACAATCCTTCATGCTAAACACATACGCTGATGCTTACTCTGAACCCTGGGCCCCACCCGAAGCCTTGAACCACCCTGAACACCCTCAACCCCTCCCAACAACCCAATACACCCGAACCCCCGAACCCCCCCCGCAGACCCCCAAGCCCTAGACCCCCTAAACTCTTCAATCCGCACCCCACCCAAATTCCAAATCCCTAGTTCCCATAAGTCCTTAACTCGACGCTAGCCCGAAAGTAAGCCCAGCAAGCCCTACACACGACTCTTCAACGCCCGAAGCCCTAAACCGCACAAGCCCAAACCCCGCTCCCAAAATTCCCGAAGCCATGAACCCTGAACCCCTAAACCCTGACCCACCTACACCCCGAGGCCATACCAGTTGGAACCACTGCGGCAGCACCAGGACCGGGATGCAAGTGGTTCCTCCCTCAAGGAACCCTAAGGCCTTCTTGAGTGTGGTATCGTGTTCAACGCTGAAATGCGATGCGGCACAAGTTTGCCGAGGCCAGGCTCTGGCAGTGGCCGAAGCGTCTTTGCGCCTTGGGGCCTTCTCCTCAGCTCATTCGGAAGTGCTCAAAATCCGGACTGCATGGAAGATGTCAAAGCGCCGGTCTCGAGTCCTGGAGGCTCAGTGTAAACTGCAACATGGCCCTGGCAAGTGGCTAAACGCAGTGGTTGTGGAGACCCTGCCGAACTCGAAGGTTCGCGTGCACGTGCCTTGCCTCCAGGAGAAACGCTCAGTACCGAATGGACGGGCAGCTTTGATTTGAAGTCTGCATGTCTCATGTCTCAGGTTCCGATGGAAGAAGTTCCTGACCAAGAGCTGGAAGTGACCTCCCCAAAGCTTAAGCCGACCAGAACGGAGGTGCACCCGCATGGAGTTGGCCGACAGTCCTCGAGTAGATTCATCGCTTGAGCCATGTGCTGTAGTTGGTTGAGCTGCCCAGAGCCTGTCCGCAGGCCCTCGAGTTGTGCAGGCCCGCATGCTACCCCGAAGGCCGAGAGATACGGGTACGATATTGTCACGAGGGAAGGTGAAGGCGGTTTCCCTGAAGCGCCAGGATTGCACCGAGTGTGCTTTCCGCATGGATTGCGGGGGACGCTGTTTGGCGAGCCCGTACACTGCTCCTCAGATGACTGCATGACAGCTTCCCAGTGCATCCGAAATCTGAACCTTGAATCAGCCTCGCGCTGTAAGACGCGAACTCTGCTTCAGGCCTGGAGGATGCAGGGGAGGCAAGTCGCAGGAGCCATCAGCACAGTAGACAATCAAGCAGGCTTGAGTTGTATATCCTGTCAGCTCGCAGCATGAAGCGTCTGGCAGGAGTCGAGCCGTGTGGTGGCGTACTTCTGTCCCCGTACTGCCTTCTTGCTCTGCGAGACATGCATACAGGCCAGCTTCTGCAAGTGGAGGATGCACCCATGTTGACGGGTTGCAGGCACCCGATCTTGGTCAAGTCACAGTGCCGAGCCCAATCTCTGGGATCGGCGTGACAAGCGCATCGCATTGACATTGCCCACAATGACTCCCCTGAGCGATGGCTTTCGGGTTTCACATTTGCACACAGCATGAGCTGTTGTCTGCCCCAAGGCCGAAACGTGCCAACAGGACATTCAAAAGCTCAAGGATCCGGAGTCCTGCGCGGCAGCTTCATCTGCAATTCGGGGCATAGGCATTCAATGCCGGCGAGGCACTGCTCTCAAGCACCAAGGTTGCTGCGAAGCGCATACTCGGACTTTGTAACCGGTCGCAGCAGGCAGTGTGACGGCTTTAGACGCATGTCTTACGCATGTGGCAGCACGAGGCTAGAATACTGTTCTTGGATGCTGGACTTTGCACGGGAGCCTGGAGTGTTTTTAGACGAGGGAGGGATGTTTTGGTGACCAGATCTCTTCCGAGGCAGTGCCGTCGCCACGGCTGTTCATGCGGCTCGTGGCAGCTTCGACCTGGCGCAGTTCTCCCTTCCGGGATCTCCGGGAGTCCAGGCGAAGAACCGACGCAAATCTCTGCACCAAGCAGTCCTCTGCTGCCGCTACTGGTATCTTCTGCCACTTAAAGGCCGTTTCGGCTTTAAGCCGTGCTAGCTGCGGTGAGCCGGAGGAAAAGCTAGCAGCTAGCAACCTCGACGGTTTTCTGCACGCCTTTGCCCGAACTGTTCTTCCTAGATGCTAACACACCTGCTTGCTTCACGTTATTTGCCGCACTCTTCATTTCCTGTTTTTTCACAGTCATCATGGCTAAAGGATGCAGAAATCCTAGTTTGAGCCGACAGTTGCAGAGTCTTTCTCGAGGGTAGGTTGCCATCCAAGTCTCCAGAGCCAGGAGTCGTCCTCTGGCGGGCAAGGCAAGATGCGGCAGCTGATGAGTTGAAGAATCCTCTGCAGACGGTTTGACCTGCCAGCTCTATTGCAACTCCTCACACGACTCGCTCAATGGCTCTATCTGGTGTGCGACTTAGCATCGCAGCACTTGATCCGTTGAGTTGACGCATGTTTGAGGCTGCTCCCTTGAAGAGGGGCAAGCTGGGGCGCTTGTTGGTCAATGTGCCCGTCGAGTCGCGCAGCCAGCTGGACGAGGCTGTCTATGCGGTGTCAGGAGAGTTCCAAATGGTGTCCACATCAGCAGAGTGGCTAAGGACAACTCTGATGCCTACTCCAGTGCTGCGCACTTGTACGAGGACTTCTGTAAGACCCTGTGATGTGACAGTCGTTGCGTCCAGCGTTTCGCACCTGTCGCCAGTTCCTGACTGGGCGCAGCAGAAAGCCGGAGCCAAGCGAAGAGGAGGAGGAAGACGATGTGGGCCCCCCATGTTTGCGAGGGTGTAGGTAGCCTGTCTCTCAACCCCTGAGAGCCTGAATGACTTGCGACCAGCAATTTATCAGGATTGGCGCGAAGCTGATTTGGTGGAAGACGAGCAGGAGGCGGGAGGTGACAATGTGCACCTAGCACACCTACCCGCGTTCTTGCGATGCACTGCAGCGGTACCATGTCTTCCAGGAGGTGCAGGTGAAGATGCTCCACGGAGGCATTCGCCTTTCTGTGCCCAAGGCCAGCCAGCGAAAAGCACATCCCTTCAACACCCAGCTCTTTTTTCCTTATTAGTTGGGACAGGCACAGGGTCTTCATTGATTAATGATTGCCGAGCTTGATACATCCTTGCTGTGGCAATCGCAACCAGCGCAATGCTCAAGGCAGGTGACAGGACAAATTGATGAACGGCAGAGTGTATGGGAACTCGGATAAGTGACTGCCGCCAAAGAACCGCTTTGAACACTGGTAGGTGACAGAGACTCATGATATCGACATCTGATTATCTTCTTAGGTCATGAACAATCATGGATCAGTCGAGGCGAGCACTAGTGGCGGGGCCTGCGCTCGGGAATAGAGTGTCGGCCATGATACTTCCGCCGGCTGCAGCACGTGGGCCGGCACCACCTGGGCTGTGCCTGGAGAGGAAAGACGAGTTTGACGAGCGGCTTTTAGCAGCTGCCGACTTTGAGCCTGGCAGTTTGGTTCTCCGCGAGGAGTTCCTGCTGCGTGGGCCCGCAGAGCTTCCACCGCTGGGCATGTTTCGGCCAGTCCCGGCCGAAGTTGGGACGGTGGAGATCCAAGGGGAGCCCGGTTTTCCGCGTGCTGTGATCTTTGATAACGAGCACATGAAGCTCCTCTTCGAGTTCTTAAACTCAGAAATCGAGGTCCAGCAAGAAGTGCTGGCAATGCAAGACTCGATGCACCCATCTTCTGAAACGATGCAGTCAACGAACAAAGTTGCAGAATGGCTGATCAGCCAGGATCTTCCCTGGCTGGAGGGTTTGGATACTTCCTCACTGTCTCGGCTGTTGAGACTTTTCTGCGTCAACAGCCACCCTTGCAAAGCCGCAGGGAGCACCAGTGGCTTGCTAAAGTGGGGGACGATGATCAATCACTCTTGTATTCCCAATGTGGTTTATTCCTCGGTGGAAGCAGACGGCATCTTTGAGGGCCACTTTCGTGCATGTCGTCCAATAAAAGCAGGTGACGTCTTGGGCGTCTCTTACATGAAGCTCCAGGTGACCTTGGCGCCCTTGGTGCTGCGCAGACGCATGCTCTGGTATTTGAAGGGATTCGTGTGCGAGTGCGACCGCTGCCGATACGAGGCCACGAACGGAGATCCAAGAAGCTGTGGTAGGGAGCCTTCCGCCTCAGAAGTGGAGCTCGAAAAGGAGCTGTCGCATGCCGTGTTGGGTGCGCTCTGTGCACGAAGCTCGTCTTCAACATATAGTCCTAGTCCTAGCATATCTCAACCGGGTTCGAGTTGGCTGTAGGTTTAGGGAGTGGCGATCGGAATTTCGAAATGGCCGTATGCTTGGAGATCTCTTCAAAAGGCCCCGCCTAAGCTTGAAGCTCAAGGCCTGGCGGTTGACGTTTTGCAAGCATCGAATTTCGGACTTTTGGGACTGGCTGGTACGGCTAGGGCAGGTAGGGGCTCAAGTGCTTGCTCGAGGCTGGTCCGGGTTTGCTCCGGCGAGAGGGGCTTTGGAGGATCTGCAGACGCAGGTGGCGAAGCTTCACACCGCCTCTTTCGCTGTGCAGGGCCTTCGGCTCCTCTTCCTGGCACTCCAAGCAGATGAGATCTTGTCGGGCAAGGGTGAACATGACGAGCAGGAATGGTTGCGCAGCTTGGATGGTCTCGTAAGTACTTGGGCTTATGGCGGCCAGGGCCAGGGCCGTCCAAGTGGCTTCGATGTCCTTTGACGTGCAAATGCAGCCAAGGTGCTCTACGTGAGGTGAGTGGCTGGCAGGAGTCCATTCGACCTGGGCAGAGTGGAGACTTGCTCCTGATGCTATCCTTCAAGAGTGCCCAGGCAAAATAAGTTTTCAATAGTCCCAGCCAGCGTTCTGTAGCGTGGCATGTCAACTCCGTGAGAGGCCTGGCACCTACTCTTCGGAGGCTCCGAGAGCTCGAGGATGCAGAAGCGGACTTGGCTTTGAAGCGTTCTGCCTCCGTCGTGCTCGCCATGGACGATGCTTGGGACACGTGACTCGGCCGGAGCCGCCGAAGGCTTCGCAAGCCGCTAGCAAGCCGCCTGGCTGCTGGCAGCCTAGCATCCGCATCGGCTCCTCGGCCTCGAGCTCTGATGTCCCCGGCCGTGCTGCCTTGCGACTTGACGACGCGTGCTCTGGCACTGGCATCTGCAATCGTTTGCATGGCTCCGATGACATGACCTGGTGAGAAGAACCCTCGGCAGCTCCTCGGATGGACGCCGCGAGCCCACTTCACAAGCTGACCCTCTGCGGCCTGCAATGACTTGCGCGAGTGCTCTGAGCTGCAAGTGTGTAAACGATCATCCACGACACAATTCAGAGAGAGAAAGAGAATAAAACCTGGCAGTTTGCTGCATGTCGGACTCACTCTCCGTCATCACAGACGTTGCAAACGTGCAGATAGCCATGCCCACACTACCATTTTCGAAGTGCCTCGTGCACTCTCAGTAGACATGCGACCCTAGACTTTGGAAGCTTCATAGTGTGATAATGTGCTATACAAACGTAGCCGTGCTATTGGCCGTAGGAATGGTCACAGCAAGTCCTGCCAGGAAAGAGTGACGACGCTCACTCTGCCGGAGGTGCTTCCAGCTTGCGCGGATGCCTCAGCATGGACATGGTCAAAAGTCTTTGCCACTGGTCCTTGCTCACCAAACTCATTCTGCCGGCAGGTGCCTTTGCCCAAGCGGGCCAACCTACCATCCCCAATGGTCCTCACACAGGACTTGAGCATGCCATCAAGCCTGGACACGGTAGACTCCGTAGACTCTACCTCCTGCCAGTGAAGGATTGGTTAATGAAGCATGCGCTGCCGCGCAACGACCTCTTCCTTGCGAAGAGAGTTCTTATGGCGCGGGCTCGGCCGTTGCCACGGGGCCTGGTCACAGATGAACACCTGCTCAGGACAGAGCAGACCTGACCGCCTGCGACCGGCAAGGCGTGTTTGCAGCTTCTTGCATCGCTTTTTGCATGCTTTGCGTTTTACACGTGCAAGCACTCTCCAGGTGATAAAGTGTGGTCTCGGTTGTGTTCTCTAAGGCAACAGTGTGCTTGCCGTGGCCGGCTCCTTATCACACGCGCAGCGACTCCTGAAGATTGCCATGGGCTGGAAACCAGGCCGTAGAGCATCAGTGCTCACAAGAGATGGTGGAGCTTCTCTTGGAGCGTGGATGCCACGTCCTCAAAGCAATATAACGGTCCTTTTGCACCTCGCATCACCTCGCGTTTCCACAGGTCCGAGATCCTCCAAGGGACCTCTCGGACCTCCCCTTTCGATCGCAGCCCGAAGTGGCCGACTCGAGGCCATGGCCACCAAAAAACGACCATGGCAAAAAATCCGACTAGGCCCTTGGAGAGCCAGAGAGAGCCTGTCGTGCGTCAGGTTGTGCGGGTGCTCTTGGACTTTGGTTGCGACCCTTGCGAGATCGAGGCCGGGTCCGGCTACTAACTTCCTTTTCTGTTGCTGGATCCTGGACTCAGGCTTCTGGCAAGTTGTCGGAAGCCGCCAAGAATTTGCTGGGATACCTGGCCAGCCACTCGAAACAAACAGCCGCCATGAGAGACGGCAGGGCACCTCTCGTCAGGTCCCGCTTCCCGATCCGGTGCTCCGGAGAGGCAAAGAGGGCTCTCTGCCGCTGCGGTGCCTGCGCCGACAGTTGGCAGTGGAGACCCTCTTGCCTTTGGTGCGCCCTGCAGCCTGTCTCCGTAGATCAAGATGCCAGACCAGGGCATTGCGCGGCAGGCAAGCTCCATGCTGCCGTCCTTACAGGGCGGTCAGCGGAACTTGGATGCTCAGTTGGTGCAGGCAGCAACAGCTTCTTGATCTTGGTTGAGAGTCGTGCTATCTTTCTGGAAGGTTCTGGTCTTGGCATGCGAGCATGCAGCTCCCCTTCCGGCTGAAGCATTGGAAAGCCTCGTGCAAGTCTGCCGGAGTTTGCCTGGGCCCTGAGTAAGTCACGGCGGTGTCCTTGCGCGTGGTTTTGGTTATCCCAAAGACCTCTGTTTATTACTACGTAGGCTATGAGACTCTCAGACATGGCATTTCTACTTGAGGCTGATGTCCTTCGAATCATCCTCGATGAACTTGGGGCTTCGCTTGGCCAGCTGCCTTTGCGAGGTAGGGGAGAACCAAAACCGGTGAATTTGGGGCAAAATGACGAGGACAGTCCCTGTAAAGGCCGGCAAAGATGGAGTCGAGAAGCTGCGAAGACATGGCATCTTCAAAATGCCTGGAACTCGTGACACCTTCCGCTTCAAGCTGCATTTCGTGGGTGAAATCCGGCAGGCTGCCAGCCCTCGCGGCAGCACCAGAGCTACATCAGCCGTGCCTGTCTCAGTCACCATGGCTAGACAATTGATTGTGAGTCAGAAAACCAAGCGGGACGCCTACTCCACGTCCCTGCAAGTATTCTTCCAACATATTTTGCAGAGGAAGTTTCACAGGCACCAAGAATAAGTTCGAGAGTCTGTAGTTGACATACTTTCGAACTAAGCTCGACAACTCTGCAGAGAGGCCTCTCCCCCTGTGTGATCATGTGCTTGTCTCTGTGTGCCGGGTTCATGTAAAAGTGCGGTGCTCGACAACTCAACCTATAGGGCTTTCTCGGACTCAGGCCGCTTTAGGCAAGAGTCATTAAGAGCCCCTTCACGCGAAAGGCTGTGTTGCGCTCCCAATGCGATGCAAGGCCCAGGCCGCAGCATATACGCCAGGCTGCGGTGCCCTGGCTGTGACACAGGTGGAGAAGCGAGGAGAGGGCTGGCGAGCGGTGCGCAGCGCGCCCGCGCCAAGGCGAAGATCCTAAGCCGATGGTCGGAGGAGGTGGCGAGATCAGAGCCTACTCCATGCTTGGTCTCTGCCTGAGCTTTCAAGGCCCTCTTATCGCTTCGGGCTCTGCACAATCCTGCACAGGCCAGTGCCGAGCGATGGCAGGAGCTCCAACATTTGACAGCGAGCGAACTAATCACTCTGCAGGCGGCCGGCGGGCAGGGCGGTTAGGGCGGTTGCTGGCATCAAATCTCCACGAATGCTTCGGAAATTCGGAACATTCTCCCAACTTCGAACCAGCCATACAGTTGTTCTTCCAGTGTCGGATAATCCTTTTACCCTTTCGAAATCTATTTCATCCGCTAAACTCTTGACACTTGATTCTGATATTCTAAAGTGAATCATGGAACTCAGACAAGCAACTTTCAAAAGGTGCGCTGTTTTATTGCAGAGCGAACGGAAGGAATGCGGAAGCACAGCACTGGCGAGGTGCCGCAGAAGCTTCTCCGGGATGCGGCGTTCCGCAGTGCCATGCCAAAGGAGCTGGCACCGATGCTTTTGCAGGTCGGCGGCCGACGGTCAACTGCTTTCCGCTCTTTTCTTGCTGATCTCTGGACAGGTCGTTGAAGAAGAGGAGAAATTTTCGGTGCATGTATATCGCGAGCGGCAAGATGTCAGCCTTCGTGTTCTAACAGAGCCTTTCTGGCTGTTTTGCCGGTCAGCCTGCTGCTCAGAGGGCCTTTGAGGAACCCTTTCACTGCCACAGCTCCATACGCTGTATGCAGGCCGCCACCAGTATTCTACAGGGTTCTACGAAAGATGTCGCCCATGGTGGTGAATACGTTGCCGGCACTTCAGACATCTTGGCACACGACAAACACTGTAACAGCCTGCGATGTTGTTGTTCTTCGCCACGTCGAGGTGCAAGCAGAACCCTTAGTCACTATGGGCAGTCTGGCGCGCTTGCTTCTGGTGGCCGGAGGTTTTCTGGCGACGCAGGAGCTTTGTCCGATAGGAATACTTGGAATGATCACTGGACAATTCTGCCTTGCCTGCAGGACTACCTCAAGCTGCACACTCAGCGCCTGTGTGTTTCGCCTTGTTGTAGTCTGCAATGCAGCGCTTGAAGCCGTCTGCCTCATAGGCCAGCCTCTTAACACTGTTTAAACATTTATAGAAGGTGGTAGACTGGCAGGATGACGAGACCCAGATACCATACCAGATAGGCCGCGGCACATTCATCTTAACTCATGGCAACATCTGCACACAAAAAATTTCCTCACGTCTTCCAAGCTTTCTGCACCAATCTTTCCCATTGCAAAGGTCTCTTATTTGCACCAGAGATGTGGGGCTGTTCTGCCCTCACCTCTGATACACTCAGGTTCTGCATCCGGCTTGTCGGCTGCAAAGTCTTCCAGGGCAACAGCATGTACCACGTGGAGGGGGTTGTAGCCGCAAACTGAGAGAGTCCGTGTCCTGCGGAGTCACCTGACGTTGCTCTCTCACTTCTGTCGTGGTGTCTGAGGCTCTGCCTCAAGTCGGAATCCCTGTACATCTGCTGCGGCCATGCTCCGGTGAGTGCCCCAAAGGCTCTCGCTGCTAATTCGACCGACGTTGTCAAGCTTGCGAACTATGCTGGAAGTGTCCTCGGATGCAGGTGACAACGGCTTTGCTCCTCATGTTCTGGCCATGGGGGATTGGCGCTTTGAGGACCTGGAGGCTCTCCGACTCAGCTGCAACAGCCGATACTCGAAAGGGAAGTCCTCAGGAGTGCAGTGGTGCATCGAACGATTCAATCGAGCGGAATGAGGACCTTTGGTTTCGTTCTGACAGCACTTCATTCGTGCTTGTTGGGCCTTCCGTCCAGGACGTGCAAGGTTTGGTGAGCGACTACAAGGAAGTGCCAGCCGAGGCATGCTATCAGGGTGCTTGCTTCTGTTGAAGTTCTGCTGCGACATTGTGGCTGCAAAAGCCAAGGTATGGAAAACATCGACGCTACAATTCGAGCCGGACGACGAGGCAGTCTGTTTCGTTCAGCTGGACTGGTGCAATGCAGTGCATACGTCACAGGCACTCTACTTGGAGCTCCTCCGAATCGAGGCCAAGGCAAGATGCCTTCAGTACGATGTCATGTTCGCACACTCCTGCACATCGCGTGGCCGCTTCTTTACCTGCCGAGGCTGACGTGCGCGAGACGTTTGCAAAGCTCTGTGAGCAGTGCTGTGTGGCAGTGGTGTCGACTGAGGAAGGGTTGTTTCACAGCATCTGAGTCGACCAGCCTCTTCAGTTTGTTACACATTTGTTGCCACGCTGTGTGTGCCATTTGTCAATTCTTGCGAGGTTCTGGTCACGTCCGTTCCGTCATACAGTACAGTCCTAGAAATCTACAAAGTACTTTATGCGGTCGAGCGTCTTGGACTTCGCAGGACAACGAAATTGTCGATGCCATTGACGGCACCCCAGCAGTGCAGGTGATGAAGCGACTTTTACAGTCGCGTTCATCTGGGCCCGAATAGGTAAACCCAATTCTTTCAAGTTAGAGTCCGGACTCCAGACTGCTATCTAATAGACATCACCCTTGGCTGCACCTGAGGCGCAGTCCGTCGACGGCATGCTGCTGCATGAGGCAGCCGTTCCGCTGCCCTTGTCTCAGCTGCTTCAGCAGGCAGATCCAGGCGAAATCTAAGATTCAATCAAGGCTTACGCAGTTTGGCTGGCGCCGCAGAGACATGGAGGAACAAGATGATGCCTCCTTCACTCTGCAGTGGGCTAAGCAAGCTCCTGTCTGCACGACGCTTATCCTTTGTAATCCTGCAAGCAACAACGGGAGCTCAGTTGGGATCCGCCAGACGCAGCTCCTGTCGACAACTTAGAAAAGCCGCATGAGGCATGAGCTTGCTCTAGCTAACCTTGCGTTTCGACATGAGCGGTCATGAGCGCCTGCTGAGGTGCTTCCGGCCTTCTTCCACTTGTCCATACGACCTCCTCCGTCATGGCTTCAGCTTGTCTTAGTTTTGTCTAGCCTGAGCTTTGTGGTTGCACGCTCGAGGCCCGATCCGCCAGGACTGACGGAGGCTCAGAAATGGCTTATGGAGATCCCAGAAAACACTCAGCAGGCAAAGGGTGTGGAATTCCACCACTGTAAGCAGGCTAGACTTGCAGACACGCTCAAGAAGGCAACAAGACAAAATTCACATCCGTCCAAACGGAGCTTGTGCGCGCCATATATCCATACAGTCTGCTCGAAAAAGTGGCCCTGGGGAAGATTCTGTACTGTCTGAACATCCTCAACCACTGACTACCCAGGATGTTGACACCCACAAGAACAGACTGGATTTGTCTGCTGACACTCTGGCCGCATGCGAAGCAGAAGCTCCTACCTCGCCGAGGCGTAATACACAGTTAAACGGCCCAAGCCTCCCGGTACAGCAGCTTCATTCTTTCCCATTTTCCTTTCTACCCCATCGACCCTGAATGAAAAAAGGAGGAAAACGACATCTTAAAGGCATCCTCCGGGCTTTGCCAGTGTCTGGAATCCTTGGTTGCAATGGGTCTCAGAGCTCTTCGAGCTTGACATTCTGTCGCTCACGACGACCTAGAGCAGATGGCACGCGAGCAGCTTCAATCAGCGGCGACCAAACCTTAAAACAGACTTGGGATGCCGTCTCAGGACAGAGCTACTCAGGAGCACTGCCATGAAATCGATACCCAAAGTGAGGAAGCCAGGTTGACATGCCGTCAAACTTGGCACGTAGAAGTCCGGCAATCGGAACTGCTTGAGATTGATTCTGGAGACTGAGAAGAGGGCATGTGTGCAGAACATGGACGTCGTGTGATGCACGGCTATAGACTGAAGACTCGAGCGCAGCGGGATCGAAGACATGACGGGAGAGGCAAAACTTGCTTTTGGAGGGTCCAAGACTTCAGACCACGTCTGAACTGAGACAGCACACAGAGTGAAGTACATCAGAGTGAACAACAGATTGAAGTACATGAGTTGTTGTGAGCTCTCATATCTCACCTGCGTGCTATGAGTGCCCAGCCTAGGACTGACACTGTGTGGTCAGCCGATTCCTCAGATGATTCCTCAGACGTGTCCTCGGTGCGGAGCCTGAAGCCGGAGCAAATTAGGTCATCATATCCTTTGATGCAGAGCTGCCCTTCGAACTGGTCCACGGCTTGGCGGCCAACGCCGACACTCAAGCTGCCCGGGGATGTAGCTCCTGTGTGTCAGAAGTTCAGGTCTGGCAGTCAGTGGAGCGGCAGACTCGGCAAATTGGTCCAAGAACAGGGAGTGTAAGGGCCTGCCAGGTGCATACTGCACTTGCGGCAGATGCTGTATCACCTGGAAGCTTGCAGATGACCCAGGCTTGATGTGAAGAATGCGTTCACAAGCGTCTCCAATAAATGGTCTGAGTCCTGCCGGCGAGTTGTGTGATCTGGATGGTGTTGATTTCATGTTGCACAGATGCATCCAAAAAGAGCCAAGATCATTGCTGTCCACGCACTGATGCCAGGATTGGTTGGCCTGGTGGAGAACAAGAGATGCTGGAAGTTGTGCACAAGGCCAGTCAACAAGTCCACGGTCCACGAAAGTGGCTCCAAATGAGTAAGCATCCGGCCCACTTTCTGGATCCCTGTTGTGCTTTCGAAGCGCAAGTCAGGCTCTGAGGACTTGGTTTCCTCCAGACAATGCCACAAAACTGGTTGTGTCTACAGGACTTGCTTATTGGTCCCGGTTGCATGGGTCCTTAAGACCCCCAGGTGTTAAGGAGGGGTTCAGGACTGCCAATGTGCCTGTCTGGCAAAGGGCAAATCTTAACAATGGACAGACATGACGAAAGACAACCTCCTGGCCCTGCAGCCCGGAAAAAATGGAAGATCATCGAAGCAAGTCGTTTGGAAACAAAGTACCGGATAAAAGAGTTACGAGAGGTCTTTGGGAGTGTGTCTTGGGCCAGGCGGTGGCATCAAACGGCGAAGCCGCAGTTGCTCGAGGGCTGACCCACAGTCAGATCCTTTGGCAATCCTCCGTCATTTTGACTTTATCCAGCTGGTCTGCTGACTGTAACGAGATGGGTCAACGGAAGGTGCTTCGTAGGGCCGTTGGGCGCGGTTGAGACAGGCAAACCATGACAAGGCCCAGCGCAAGCTTTGTAAACGGAGGCTCGGCCTCCCGCATTGCCGATCGGCTCATGGCCGCCGTCGCCTGCCGTGTGCCTGCCTTTGACAAGCTTGCACCTGCGAAATACAAGTCTGCGTATGTGTCCATGGTCCAGGTAGTGGCTGAACCCGAAGCTGCACAAGCTCAAGGCAGGCTACCTTGCGCTTGGCTAACAAAACATAAAGTTGATCGCGACATAGTTTGGCAGGCTCAGCCAGCCGCGGAAAGGCACCCAGCCGAAACTGCGTGAAAGTAGAGAAGTGCTGCGGTGATCGCAGGGTGAGACTCAGACTGTTCGCCGGTCTTGTGGACCATCCTGCAAAGCGCAGGGCAATCCAAAGAGTGCACTTCGAGACCTCGTGGAGATAAAAATGCAAGATGCCGTAAACTCAGCACACGTGAGTCTAGCAGTATTTATTGCTTGGATGCTCCTTCCCCATTGGCATGTGCTGAGAAAGGCATGGATGCCAGCAGTTGTCGTCCAAGAAGCTCCTCAGACTTTGTATGTTTCCCTTGCGACGGGGGCATTGGTCAAACACTTGGCGCAGACTGTCCATCGTGAACACCACGCTGTAACAGCAAGTTTGCAGACTAACATGCATTGTCAAGGCCACGGGAAAGCATCGCAACATGCCTGGATTCGAGGGGCTGCGATCTCGGATCCAGTCTTTTTGCTGTGCAGTCGCCAAGAATCTCAAAGAGTTCAGGCCGCGACTTTACCCTGTTCCGCCAGTGGAGCCGCAAGTGCAGACTCGCGCGGTGCAGAGCCAAGCAAGATCAAGCAAACGGTCGGAGTCGCAGTGCCTGCGAATTCGCAGCATGTTGCCATTGGCTCTTCGTACTTCTTTGTCTTGCGCCGTGATGCGTCGTGAAAGCGTGACGAGCGAATGTGTCCATTCCGCACAGGATCTCCAGGCCCTTGAGCCTGTGGCTTAGCTGGGGGATTTGCTGTTGTTCAAGAACCGTATCATCCATCTATGCGTTGCGTCGAGGCGTGGAGCAGAGTCCTCGAGGATCACACGTCGATTTAGCTTGAAACTCAGGCAGCAAGGAAGCCCATGTCATCCTGCTATATCCTGCTTCAAGCTGGTTTGCAAGAATTCGCATATATCCGCCCCAGATGTCGACGCCGAATGCCAAGAGGGCACCCGGACGGAGCCAGCGGCGCACGCTGTAGCTCCTGTCCTGACGCGGGGCGCCTGGCTGCCCAAGCCGACCTTGGCCTGCCTGGCAAGTTTGTCCGAGCCACGGAGTCGCTGTCGCTGTCGACGTCGACGAGCCAGGCGTATGAACTCGGTGGGAGCTCGAGCAGCACGAGCCCACCTTCCGTCAGCACAGCTGGCGCGATTAGTGCCACACGGCATGGCAGCCACGATAGCCAAGCCGCATGCCTAAAGTGAAAGACTGACAGGTCTGCTGCGAGGGAAAGAGGTTCGAGTCGACGGGTGTTCGTGGGTCTCGGCTTCATGGACGACGGTCGGCCTTCCAGAGCTCAACAGCAGTGGAAAGGCCATGACATTCCTGCAATGTGCCACTGCAGTCGCCAGCACTGCAGACAGTTTGTGCACGGCATACTTGTTGGAGTCTGTTGGAGAGGTGTACTATGAGCTGCACATCGAGTCGCATGACACCCCGCAGATAGGCCCCACATCTGTCTTGTTCTTATCGACTCCTGCTTTGTTGTTCTCGAGGCTGGGCCTCCGAGAAGTTTCGCTTCTTCGGAGATACCTGGCTTTACGGGGTTGGCAGCGACCTCGTCCTTCGCTCTTCGCTCTGCACGCTTTCGGTATCTTTCGCACAAGTGTCGCGTGTCAGGTGATGACCTCGAAAGTTGGGGAGTGGATGGCAAGCTGCTGAGAGAAGTCGCTGAGATTCGCGACCCTGAGATAGACCGGTTACCTGTCAGGCGCGAGACAAAAGATTTGGCACGGCGGTGAGGCTCGCCCCAGGTACCCAACATCTCGGCTGTCGTCAGTGGTAGCCGACGACACATAGCAGGCCGGAAGCTATCCTTCTTCCTGGGGGAAAGAGGCGGAAATAGCCTGCGACTTGCAAAGACACGGCCGTGCATAAAGCTCTGTGGGCAGCAGGTGGTCGTGGGCTGCGCCGCCGACGTACCTGCCGGGATCTTGCAGTTCAGCACAGACGGTGTCTGGGTGTCGCCTGCTACCTTCACGGGTGTGCAGTGCGCCGGGACCCCGGCCACAACATTGGCTACGGAATGTCTGCTACAATGTCCTTTTCGCAAGGCCTCCATCTATCCTGCAGTGTCTGGGCAGATGACGGCAACTTTCAAGATCCGTCCGGAGGACTGTTAGATACTTGTATCAATGCTGCTACTGCAGCCTACCGCCTTTGCCGGCTTCGAAGCAGGAATGGCTCCATGGTCCACCGGATGAGTCGTTTACCGCATTGTCTGCTTGTGCACTGAGCCCAGCCATGCAACAACGGTTTCAGCCTGGGCTCCAGCCTCACGCAAGGTGCGGAGCCCGCAATCTCTGTGTGCTCCAGTGCGCTTCCCACCGGAATGGGTCGCAGCCTCTTCTGGGATAGGATCAGATCAACTGGAGTAGTATTGTAGTTTCCTCGATAGTCAACTGGAGTAGTATTGTAGTTTCCTCGATAGTCTCACGAGCCTGGAACCGCACGTCCTCGCCAGATGATCAGCTAAGTTTGGCCTAGGCCAGGAAGGAACGAGATTAGGCAAACGAAGAGTTCAGCAAGGAGCTCCCGAGCTGCGCATTGAGCATTGGGGGTTGCTAAAGCATTCGATGCAACAAGGCACTGACCATAGCATGGGTTTAGGACATTCCAAATGACCGGAGGGAATCGAAGCTGTCTACTCAAGGGGGATTTAATGCCCCGAGCTTTGAGGCTCTCGCAAAGGGCTTGCAGCATCTGGCAGAGCGACAGAAGGTGGCTTCTGTTTCTACGGTGTGCCAGTGTACCACAATGCCGACGAAGCTCAATTCCAGGTGGATCTTCTGACGACGCTGCGACTGTCCTGCTCAGTGGTTCTGCACACATCTTGGAGACGAAAGTGATTGAACCCCTGGTGTTCGCTCAGCTGTCCTTTTTGTTTCAATAAAGGCCAACTGTGGAAGACTTGTACGCTGCACAAACAAAGCGTCGACACGGCCTGAATTTCCGCGTGCCTTGTGTTTGGCATCAAGCTGCTCTTCTGCCTTCGACAGAGTGCACTTGAGGTGAAGACCTGGCATCACCAGCTGTGGAGGTCCGGATCAGACCGATTGCACTGGATTCATGCTGGTGATTGTGCTGTCCTCGTCTTGGATCCAAACCCTCCAGAGATCCAGAGCCTCATGCCAAACGACTGACAGGATGCATCGGACGAGCTTTTTGACTTCGTTCTCGATCAGGAACCTGCGGAATTAGGCTAGGGAGCTCAGTAGAAAAATGTTCGAATTGCCAGGACGGACAGCCACGTGCCAGCGAGGCATGGGAGGAGACGCCAGCAGCCCAGAAAACCTTCGAGGAGTGCGCAATGCTCGCCTCGGCCACTCCAGGCTAGACACGCTGGGCCTCTCAGCAGAGACAGCTGCTGGGGCTGCTTTGCGGCTGTCCCACCGGCATGTGCCGGTCATGTCACACGTCCTTGCTCAGTGGGGAGATCCATGCAGAAATCCGGAAATGGTATTCCAGAATATGTGCGGGTGCAGTGGCATTGGACGGAGAGATGGTTTTGCAATTGCGTACCAGATATGTTTACATGCGTGCTGCGAGGCAAGAACGGGACGGAACGGGCTATTTCCCACTCTTTATTTGCTGGCTTCCGCGGCGAACATGTCTTGTGATTGTCGCAACCTCCTCTCCATCTTAATTCGCCTCGGCCTCGGCCGA
>CAJNJA010043363.1:0-25972 GCA_905231915.1 Symbiodinium necroappetens | reverse complement strand
AAATTGGATTTCGGGTTGGCAGCCCCTACGTCCAGAGATTCTGCTGGGGGAGGGAGGGCTTGCCGGGAGCACCCCCCAAATTTGGGCGCTCTTCAATCGTCTCTTCCTCGCCGTGAGGCAAGACGAGCTAGCTTACTTAGATAGATAGATAGATAGATAGATATATATATATATATCATTCGTTAAGCTGGGAATTCTGAGGCTGTGTCTTGTACTTCGTTGCAAAGCTTGAGTCCCCTTCCAACATATGGGAGGTTGTATACGAGACAAGTGAGAAGTGTGATACGATTATTATAACGTCTATGGGATAATGCAGGGAATGTGCCACCATACTGACATTAAAGCACATTTTGAAGTAACTGCGCGCAGTCACTAAAGACCTCACCTGTGTGACCTACTGACCTACTGTACCCGTTGCTTTCCGAAACGTTGCACCTGCTTCAAGTACAGCCGGGCCGAGGCGGACGACGTGAGGTGACGTGGTCAGGGAACTCACAACTCCGGAACGACTTGAAACTGCTTGATTCACGGGGTCGGGCAGCTGCAGCCGTGATGAGTGGAGATTCATGTTGGTGGGGCCCTTATGACCAAGCGAGTTTTTTCATGCGTTTATGTTAGAAATTGAACACATGTCTGCGTTTGTGATCCGTCACACTTGAGATGGATTGCTTTGATGGGCTCAAGTCTCTGTCATCTGTGTTCTTCAAGAGCTGTGCTACTGAGGGAACAATCTCACCGCCTCTTCGTTTTGCTAATTAGTCTGCTTGAGAAGATGAGCACATGGAGTGCTTCTACTGAGACGCTTCCAGTGGCAACTTGCTGTTTAGAATTTCGACAATGAGTCGCCTGTGAAGCCTCACTTTCGTGCATGTCTGTTGTTTACACATTGTACCATTCCACTTCTGCTCGCACAAAACGGCGCATTGATGTGTCGAAGCCTCTCCTGCCTTGGGGAAGCAAGCAGGTTCGAATGAAGGTGTCGACGTCCGACGATTGCCTGAGCACTGCCCGGCAGGTGCTTGTACAATTAACGTGCGAAACAAGTAGCCAGAAGTGCGCCAAGCACCAAGCATGGGCGTAATCACTCGCATCAAGTTTATGCTCAGACTCCTGCAACTGTTGCTCTATGAATTTCATGAATAAGCCAACGTCAACGTCCAACAATGGAGTGACGCCAGCTCCAGCGTTCGCAACTACTTTCGACTGCATGGCATGCTTGTCCATCTGCATCATTGCTATTCAGCTGGCGCTTCCCGTACAGTAGCGCGGGCAGCCATGACCCTCTCACAACAGGAGCTGCACGAGTGGAGCCCGCATTTCCTGTTTCCACGGGTGTTGCGTAACCGTGTTTTTGTTGGACCAGACCAACTTGTTGTCTCTTCTCTTGAGAAGGGCATGTACGCTTGAAGTGAGTCCAGTTACAAAAACAGGCTTTGGCAAGCAGATGCAGACGTTCAGTCGACACGCTTGTCTGCCAAGCTGCAAGACCTTTGCTCCCACCAGGCCGGGCCTGGCTGCATAGGATATCCGCTTGAGTTAGTGAATGTCAGCAAGAGGAGAGAAGCGAGCTCTGAAGAAGCAGAAGCAGAAGAGCAAGAAGAGGGGTCATGCCGAGTGAAAGAGCGAAGAGAAAGACAACAAGAGGGAGCCAGGCTTGGGGCAGACACATCCAGGCAGTGAGTTCCCTGAAATGAACTTGGGGAGAGAAGAAGTTGACAGAGCCAGAGAATGTTCCTGTAACTCCTGTGCCGAGCACCCCCTTCTCCAGGCCATCGCCCGAGTTCTTAGCAGCTGTTAGCAAGATCCTTTGGAAGCTTGTGATCGCCGGAGAGTACTCCTCGAGAACGGACGAGCTCATGCGCGGGGGATCACGAGGTGGAGCGGGTTGCCCAGCTCACTCGTTGGGGGTTCAGGGAGACCTGGACTTTTCCCAATGTAGGACACTCAGACGGTTGCACCGGGCGGGGATGCTTTGGCCTCTCTGTGCTCGATTCTCTGATTTTCGCGTCTGTCTGTCCGCAGGGAGTCCACCATCCCCAATTATTTCTCAAGGCACACATCATTACAGGCTATTTCAGGTTGGAAATTGGTGAATGCGTCTAGCATACACGCAAAATTATCACGGCTACCTGCAAACCCTCACAAGGCGGTCGAACAGTCGCCTATGCCTGCGGGTGCCTGAGAAACGGCGCGTAGTCAATGTCTAGCGTCTAGAGCGACGACGGCTTCTACTCAGTTCTACCCGGATAACTCAACTTGGAAGTTCCGGTGGGGGGATGTCGCGGATTTGAAGGCAGCAGTTGAATCTCTTGTCTCATGTCGACCAAATCAAGATTTGACATGGTCGTGTGGAGGGGGTGGGGTGGGACCAGCTGTCTGTTCCTTTCAAAAGTCCGGTGGAAGGAGCAGAGGAAGAGAGAGATCCCCAAGAGCCACTTCTTGCACACATAAGCCATGTTGCCTGTACCGGGCCGACTTCCTGAGCTGTCATCAGTTTATGATTATGAATTATGATGGTGGCGGTGGTGGTGATGATGATGATGAGGTGGGGTGACCCCGACAGCCGGGAAGGTTTCAGGGGGCCAAGGCTGCCTCACGCGGGCAATCGTCGGTGCCCACCCTGGAGACTGAGAATGCCAAGCAAGGAAAGGAGTGGCTCGGGCAAGCCACTGGACACCATCTAGAAGACGTGCGTGCTCACACAGTGCAGCACGAATGACGGTGCAATGCTTTGCTTCCCCATGAGTTGTTACCAAGAATGAACCGAAAGGCTCTCTATAGCCGAAGCCCCAAGCCGCAAGAACGGGCGAAGCCCTGCGGAATGATACGCAGAAGAGATCCGCGTACATTCGTACATCTTGACCGAGAAGTACGGTGTTGCAGATGTAGCAGCAATGTAGCAGCTGTAGCATGCGAGATCCGAAGGGGGCGACCGTCTTGTGTCCAGCTTGGAGCTGTCGTCACACGCACTGACAACTTTCTTGCTGCGAGCGGAAGCGAGAGGAGAGCGTTTCCTCCGGACCCGACCAGAGAGGGAGAGCCCGCAGTCCCCGCGCCCCGGTGGATGCGGGGGAGTGTTAGGGCGGTTTTCTCTCTCCGGCCTCTCTCCGGCTTCGGGGTCCGGGCCCGGCTTTCGAAAGCCCTGCGCGGCTTGCCGAGTATATATGTGCGAGAGCAGAGAGAAAGGCACCCAGGGGTCCTCTCCACCCTTGAGAGGAGGACCCCTGTCAGGATTCCAGAAATTCTGGGCCCAGGAGAGCAGTGAGATGCAGCGAGTAGACCCAGGTCTCTTTCCTACACGCTGACGACTGTCCAGGTTGCTCTGGTCAGCGATAGCATGCCTTCGTGGGTACTTCGACTTGGCACCCTGATGAGCCTCGTCTTTCTGGCGATGTGTGGAACTGCAGCAGTTGACACTCGGGACGCAAGCTGGGACTGAGACCGAGGCCGCAGCTGTTCGATCGCCACGGCCGCGAAGTGCTGCTGAGGCTCTCGTTGACTTGACACCTCAAGCCTGTGGTACGTCATTCATCAGCTCGCCAAGTTCAGACAGCCGGGTCGAAAGCGGCTCACAGTATCATGACAGAAGGATTTCGTACTCTAAATTCACGACCAACCTGGTGGTGCCTGAGTCGTCCCGTCCCTGCTGTACCAGCCCTTCCGTCTGGCTGCCTGTTTCTTGATCCGTTCTTTTCCACAGCTTGCCGGGGATTTGGTCTGCATTTTTGTGGTAGAGTCCTCCAGAGTCCTCGTGGCTTTTTGGGCCCTTGGCCCGGGGACGTGGGAGCCGCAATGTCCCCCCTCTTCCCCTCCACTCCCCTCCACATTGTAGCCAGGGCCTCCTACCTGCGCCTCGCTGGAAAGACGGAAGAAACAACATCCAGCTCAACCCCTCATCATACCTTTCTTTGCCCGGCAGAGCTTATCTGTCTTGGCGTTGCATTGTGGCGGCATTTAAAGGGCCGGCGAGAAGTTACAAGCGATATAATGACAACAGGCAACAGTGACTCGCATCTCGCAGTGTCCGATGTAAGAGGCTTGTCAGTGTCAAAGAGACTATCACACTCGAAGATTTGTCCGGAATGTCGAGTCGCTCTTCGCACTGCATCAGGGCTCTGCAGCCCGTGTCAGTCTTAATTTTAGTCACGTAGGAGGGGCTAGACAGGCGATTGTAATTGTGTGCAGGTACTATCCGGTACTGCGCACGAAGTTCTCGACACCACACACAATCTTCGAAGTCCTGGGACAGGTCATTAGCTTTCGGCTTACCTTTTGCGGTTCATGATCGCCAGACGCGCGAGGTGCTACAGAGCGCTCTACTGTACCTGCATGTGTCTTCGGTGTCGGACCTGTGAAGCTCCAACAGGTAGACCGCAGGTACAGCGAGGCCGGCAGAAGCCAGCGGATACCAGCGTTCCTGCGCGCAGTTGCTTCAGAATGAGAGCTTCTGGAGGTCATGAAGGCTGCAGAGGGGCGGGTAGCGCAAGCCAAGAACCTCGGAGATCAACGAGCACTGTCTGGCTCACAGCATCGGCACGACGAGCAGCAGCTTTTGCCCGACTGCCAGCAAGGTCGCAGGCCTATGAGCACCTCTTTGAGTTAACAAAGCAGATCTCACAGGACCCCGAGGCGCGATGAGACAACACGAGTGTCTGGAGATACCACCATCTTTACCAGCTGAGCCTTGCAGGTATGGATCGGATCTTTGACATCCGAATTGGCCAAGGTGGACAGGCCTGGATCATGTGGCCGAGAACTGGAGTTGCTGTGCTCGCAGATGAAGTGACACCGTGGCAGGGAGAGGATTTGGGATCAGGCCACGGCTTTGGCAGAGTGCTGCTTGGTGCAGGGCTTTGCAGTTGAATCATGCATGTACACTTGTGTCACAGTGTAGCAGAGAACAACCACATGCCGTGCGGCCGCCGAGACATCTTCGGGCGTGGTTGAGGTCCAATTCAAGGTCTCCGTGTGTTGCAAAGGCTTGCTTGAAGATCTGCGAAGTACTGGGACGCAGATACGTCAGGACGAAACAGGATTCGGTCGAGGCGTCACCCAAGGCACCGGTGCAGGAATCTGCATCGTAATCAGCACAGACACCGTGACACCTGTGCAGGATTCTTTAGTGATGTTGCCAAAGAGCTGCAGAGAACCTCTCACAACAGCAACGTGCCCATGTGGGCCAGGCACTCTAAGTCGTGCTTGTCACAGCTGCGTACCTCAGCCACCTTCCCGGCCAAGGCCGAATGCTTGGAATCCGAGGGCGAGTTCTTGCGGAGTCGGCGTGGCCTCATGGCCCCCTGCCTAAAGTGTCATGTAGGCGTCACAGAGCGCCCGTGCAGCGGTTGTTGGAACGGCGGGTGGCAAGGGCAAAAGTGGGGAGGAACAGGACGTGGGAGGATCAGAAACCCGCCGACACACGGCATGCACTGGCGATCCATCATGTTCAATCATTCATGCTGCATGCTCACTCAGTCTATCATTCTGTTGATGATAGAAATCCTGCATTACCTTACGGACCCTAAACTGTGGGAATTATGGCATATTCCTTATTATGGGTAATGCAGGATTTATATCATCAACCGTTCTATGAGAAAATAATATTGGACGATACATCTGAGTGAATGATGCAGTCATCCATTTCGTAAGTCAGCCATTCACTTATTCATTCGTGCATGCATGCCTGCATTCATCCAAAAATGACCCCTTCCTTGATTCATTGATTCATTCATTGACTCATCCATCCATCCATTCATGCCTCCATTCCTTCGTTCATTCTTCATTCATTTTTACATCGTGCATTCATTCATTCAACCAGTCACCCAACCATTCACTTAACAGTTCATTCATTCAGCCAGTGAGTCAACCATCCATCCATCCGTCCATCTATCCGTCCATCCATCCATGCAAGCAGTCATTCAGCCAGTCAGTCAACCATTAATTCAACCATTGGTTCATTCAACCAGTCAGCCGTTAATTCAACTATTCATTCATCCATTCATTCATTCATTCATTCATTCATTCAACCAGTCAGTCAACCATCCATCCATCCATCCATCCATGCATGCTTGCATTCATTCATTCATTCATTCGTTCTTTCGTTCATTCACTCAGTCACTCATTCGTTCATTCACTCATTCATTCATTCATTCATTCATTCAACCTTCCACTCGTTCAACCTGTCAGTCAAACTCATTCAACCACTCATTCACCCCCTCCTTCCCTTCCTTCCTTCCTTCCTTCCTTCCTTCCTTCCTTCATATATCCATGCATGCAATCACTCATTCAGTCAGTCAATCACACAACGGCTCAACCATTCAAGCATTCAATCAATCAAACCATCAATCAATCAATCAATGCTCATTCAATCAATCAATAATCAATCACTAAATAGTCAATCAGTCAAACAGTCAGTCAGTCAACCAATAAATCAACGACACGTCACACTAGCTGTGGTTTTGCCTCGTGCTTCTTTCAGTACTAGGTCGGGCGACATGAGTGTCATGAATCGTTTCGGTCGACAAAACTTGCACGGGACTGTGCACGGAAGCTTTGCGGAAACAGTTGGCCCACGGAAGGTCCGCGGAGGCTCAAGCTAAAGATAAGTTATATGCATAGATGTCCAGCGTTGGCCCGGCGCCCTCAACCCTATTAGGCCCTTAAAGCCCTAAAACGTAAACCAAACCGCCAGTAGCAGCACGACTTGCCCCAATCTCACAGGCACGATGGCGAACCCTAACAGTAAACTCGAGAAGGTTACGGGTCCCCAAAGATGCCGGATGCGGTCAGCTGAGCAGAGATACTGCACGTGGATTGGGGAACCAAACTTAGAAGCCCAGAGGGACAATCAGCCGAAGTCCCCATTAGCAAGAAATGTATGCTTCCATTCGTGTATGTGACCGTAGACCTATACATTTGTGGTCTTCAAAAGTGGCACTTGTGCAATTTTTGGATTGGAAACCCGCCGAAAGTCCCCACCCCCGACAAGCCACCGGAATTCCCTTACCCTTACAGTAGCCCCTGAAGCCTTTTAAATTCCCTTCTCGATATTTGATTGGAATCCGAAAGCCACCGAAATTCCCTACCCTATTGCTCTTCAACCGATGCATAGAACTCTTCACCGAAGAAAGTACTGGTCGTTTAGTTTCAGACTGCCAAGAATCGGTGTAGTGCTGTCAAGTTTGCCCAAACAAACAGGCTCTTCAAGACTTGGGCCCCTACCTGCGGAAAGCCCCGCGGAGCAGAACTGCGGGTTATTGCATGCCGCACGAACAGGAATAGAGCAAAACCACGGCTCACATGGGGTCGTGGGAATATTGGGCAAGTTGTTGCAAACTCCGAGCAAAGACTGCCCTTGATGAGTGCGATGAATGGATAAAGAAAGGGTAGAGAGCTGAACTTGAGCCAGGTGCAGCCGCTGAGAGCGGAGGATCCACGACTCCCGGCCGTCTTGGCCCGTTTCCGCTCCCTAGGCCGCAACAGCCGTGACCACGCTTTCTTTCCTGCGCGAAGTGCCCCACGTGGAAGGTCGCCTCCTGGCCTTGGCGCTGCGGGAATCCTTCGTCGTTCCGCTTCCACTCGCGGCACGCCGATTAAATGTGCAGCGAGCTGACTCCCGTGTCTTGGCTCTGGGAGGCCACGGTCCTGCGGCTGCTCCGCGGGGAAAAGGAGCGCCGCTTAGTCGTTGCTCGCAGTATCAGAGCGAGGGCGACTCAGCACTCAGCAGTGGTCCCAAGAGGTTGTTAGCAGCGAGCTGCCAGAGCCTGGAGATGGACTTGCTGGAGAGTTCCTAGGAGCTTGTGTGCGGCCCCAGTCAGACATGCTCTTGGTGAGAATTCGTCTGCTGCGCTAGCAGGTAGAAGTAAAGTGTATCGAAGTCTTGAGGTGCTCGCTTCCGTGCAGACATAGCTGAGCTGAGCCACGAGCAGAGGCAGGCTGCATGTTGTGTCAAAGGCGATTTTGCCCTGAAAGTCTCGCGGTACCGCCCCCGCGCTTTGCCAAACCGAATTCCTTCTTTGACCGTGCGGCTGTTTGGCTTTTTGCTCCCTCAGCGCCGATCGGACGATGTGGCCTGCCCATCCCGGGCCGCTCCGTGCAGCAAGGGCCGCTTGCCACAAAGGGCTCTCTGTCGCACAAGCTTGGTGGTCTCGCCTGAATGGGACGTCCCAGAACAAAGATCCTCGGACGGCAAGCAGAGTGCACAGGTCGAATAGCCTTGAAAGGTTTCAGTTGCCAGCCGCATGTGGGCAGGTGTTGCCGCCTGTGCAGCGACTGCCCAGTGCAGAGGCATGGATGGCACGGACCAAAACAGAAGCTTTTGCTTTTGCAATCGATGCCAGGAGCAGGTGAGCACTTTGACTGCCCAGATCAAAGCCGTGCGTGGCGAGAGTGCAGCGCTGGCGGAAGTTATCCGAGTCAAGGACTGTGAAGGATCCCTCATGCAGCAATATTGCCTGTTTCCCATCAGACCATATCCATCACCAGAAATGGTCTACCGCGACTGATCGCGACTGGCAACTATACCGACTGCACTGTTATGGAACGAAGATCGCTAAGCTCGATCATAACGAGGTATACATGTTATATCTGTAAGGCCGTAAGACCATTTCCCGTCCGCATCTGCGCACTCGTCCACGCCCTCATGCCATCCCGCACACTGGCCCACACAGATGCAGGGCAGAAGTCAGAAGCACACTCGACATAGCCATGCTGGTTCAGGACCTTCCCTTGACGATCACGCAGAAACTGTCCCAGAACGAGCGGGAGGCGAGGCGGGCGTGAACTGGCTGAGACGGGGGATTGATGGCGTCTGCCAGGTGAAGAGCCAAGTCTTCAGAGCTGAGACAGAGACGGCACGGGATGTGGCTTTATCCAAACTTGAGCTGCTGGACTATCACAGCCAGCGCGGCTGGGTCGTCAGCAAGACGGCGCCCCGGTCTGTTGACAGTTGAAGCGTTCGAAACTGTCCTTGGAGCAGCTAGTATGCTATGGTTTCAGCCTGGCAAGGGCGATCGGGCTTTTATGCCAGGGATTCCAATCCCTTCTTCGGCAGGGGATTTGATGAAGATTCTGCTGAGCCGCTGAGGAGTTCGACAAGCTCGAAAGTCTCTGGAGCGAATATTCCGAAACGAAGTCTGGCAGAGCCGCTGCGATCGCCCATTCGGCAAGAAGCAGCAGTCTGTGGACTGCTGAACAACTCTCTGAATATCTTCCGGAATTCTGGGTTTTACCATGGTGCTCAAAGATCCGCACCCAAAGAAGGAGCCTAGAGTCCCTGGAGACATTCTTGAAAGAGTCGCTGACAGAGCTGCCATCAGCCGTTGCTAGGGCAGACCTACCTGGAATCTGCCGGGAAGAATCGTGGCAAGAGCAGTACTTGGGCGAACTGGAGAATGTTCTTCGTGTCCTCGGCTGCCCTGAGGGCAAGGTCAACGGAGAGCGCGCGCCATTCCGCCGTCTCGGAGGTCTTTCAATCCTGCGTGTCTCGGCATGGGTCGTCTTTACAGCTTACAGTTTCACTGTCTGACGCAAAACGATCTTCCCGCGCTGAGCGGAGTGTACCCACAAAGGCCAGCACACCCGGTGACTAACCTAGTGGGAGGTGGTCAGACCAATAATGCCTATAGTAATTCACAGTTTGACTTGGAGACCACTCACTTGAAGCTTTAAGCTCCAGGTGCCAAAGAAGCGGCATCACGCTGTGTGATCGACAAGTTGATTTTTCCCTTGTGTGCCGAGCTGGGTGTTGAACTCACTCTGGAGGAGTACTTTCGGACTTCGCCAGTGCCTGTGAGTATATGCGACTATGTCCTGCGAAGAGACGGCCAATTGCTGGGCACTCTGGAGGCAAAACGCTGCTCAGACGAGCTGCTGGCACAGGGAGCAGCACAGTGCATCTTGCAGCTGCTGGCTCTGTGGGACCGGCGCAGGCCGGCGTCTCAGGTGGCCCCAGCAACCGTAGAGAGTGATGGACGATATTGAAGTTCAGGACGAAGACCACCCCCTTGCTCGGCATTGTGACGGACGGTCGATATTGGCTGTGCATTCAACTGCATCAACGTTACCTGGCCGTCACTCCATTACTGGATGCCTCCCAGGAAGCCACGTGGCTGAAATCTATTCGAGTGCTATCACCAATTCTGCATGCCGCATGCCTGACTGTTACAGAGAGAGACTTGAAATCCAAGGAGCAGTTTTGGACACTGCGCGATCCTGAGCCTGAGCCGCGCAGGGGCAGGGTATGCACTCTTGGCTCCTTCGAGACCTTTGTTGCTGCAGACGCTTGAGGCTTAACTTCTTGGCAGTGAACCTGAGCCAGCCGCCCGCGCAACAACCTGCAGAAGGATAGCGGAGATGTGTCAGGACGAGAGGAACGAGCATATCATGTTCGGCTACGCCGGAACTCTGCGGCCCATTCGCCCGTCTGAGTCGCCGCTTTGTAAAAAAAAAGGCTTGAAGGCTCATCCACGAGAAGTACAGTAACCGTCCGTGCTGGGGGCCGGGGATATCCGGGGGGATGGGCTCTGTGCGGAGGCAGAGCTCGGCGAAGGATCCTGGCTGGGCTGCTCAGTACCTCGAGGCAAACGACGCTCTCGGCTCCTTCGAGGCATCCGGAAAGGGCGGGCCATGCCATGGCATCATGGCTTTTGCGGGCGGCGCCTTCCATCCTTTATAAAGGGTCCCAAAGCAAAGACTGTGTTTCTCGGCTGCAGGAGTGGGCAAGCAACGCCGAGTTTCTGGCGACGGGCTTCAGCGGGCCGTCGCTGCCCACGCTTCGGCCCGAGCTTGGGAAAAAGCAGCTTATTCCCACTCGTGAAGCAGCCACCAAGGCGAAGTGAGTCAAAGGAAGAGAAAGCAAGACATGTGAGCCTGGAGAGCCCAGCACTCAGAGTTTGGCATTCGGCCAGCTTCGTGTGCGAGGGTCAATGCAGCCTACTGTGGAAGTGCCGTGGCAAAGGCTTGGATGACTTTGTGGACGCTGCGTGCTCCTTCTGGCTGGATGTGGGTGTTCGAGAGCAGGTGCAATTCACTGCCCGGAGTGCTGTAAGAGGTAGCAGGCAGGTATTCAGCAAATGAGCCGTGGGCACTCGTTCAGGTGCGTTCACTGCGCCGTGGCCTCCATGATGTTTTAGGCCCCAGAACGGGCGCCCTTTGGCTCTTCTCGCCTCTGGAGCCCGATGCTTAGCGATGCTTGGGCTGTGCTTGGGCGTCCATAGCCATTCGATGCCATTCGATTCGAAGCAGATGCTGTAGGCTGAGAGAGCTTTTCTGCGGCGTAGACTCCGTTTCCTGGACCAGCCAGGACTTCTTGCTACGATCGCTAGTCGTGCTTGCAGTGCTTGCCGTTTTTGCGTCGAGCCAAAGGATCTGTACGACCACCTGCATCCGGCCGGCGGTTTGACGCGTGACGATGACGTCATGGCTTGGCTTCGTGACGAGCTCTTGGAAATGTCGCAGGCCTGACTGACATTTACACAGTGGCGTGTCCTCTTTCAGTCTCTTTCATGGCTCACCACACTGACACTGCGCTTCTGAGGGCTCGTAACCGTTCAGCATGGTGGACTTAGACTTTGACCGGCTGCTTGAAAGCTGCAGCACAGTGCTCAGAACAAAGGACCAGGCTAGGCCGCGAGCTCGAAGGATAGCTGCCCATGGGCCTAGATCGCACAGCAATATTGGCCAGTGCACTACTGACTCTGCTGTTGGCCTGTCTTGCTGCCCGGACGGATGTATTGCCTGGAACCTCGTTGCATAGCATCGGCAACTATGTCTTCGCTTTACATGACTTGAGCATTCTCTGTCCGGCAGTGCCAGTCATGTTTTCCAGAATGGTGGTGCATCCTGGCGAGCGCTTTTGGCAACGCACGCTTGTCAGCTTGATCGTTGGTGCGGTGGCAATATTGAACAAACACCTCCTGCTTCAGGGGCAAAGTTCCAGTTACAGTTTGCTGATTAGCAGCCAAGTGGCTTCCTACATTGTCGCACTGAAATGGAGGACTGCATTGCAGTCCACGTTGTTCACAGGTCTCAGCCTCGCAGTGACCTTCTACATCATTGAAGCCAGGTGCTGGGTGGCATCCATGTTCGCCATATGCATCTTAGCGGCGCTTTGCGCGATCCATTCAGTAAAGTTCCCACCCGCTCTTGGTAAGCTGCCCTTGTCCGAAAAAGTGGTCGGTGGCAGTGTAGGGCTGGCAATTGGTTTCATGCTTCCGCGCCTATTCAATCTGTGCTTGCCTGTTGACGAAATCATGATTGTGTATGCCACAGTGTCGAGGATTGCAGATGCGGCTTTTGGGAACTTAGCCGTGGAGATGCTCCTCGTTACGGCAAATGTTCAGATCTCTCTGGGGTATCAAAGCATTCAGTTTCTAAGGTCAGTGCAGGACAGGCAAAACGCTTTACTCACTGTGGGAGCAGGAACCTCACTTTCAGCTAAACGCTATGCAGCCCGGGCACAGCATTGGGTATTGTTCGTGTGTCTGCCGTATCTCGTATTGAATCTGGTCATGACAAGCGTCCAGACGCACCAGTTCGGTCGCTTTCGGCATTGGGCAGAGCGTAGGCTACGACTCCATAGTTTCTTTCCCGACGAAGGCCATGCGGGCACCATGCTGAAAGCAGCTGCTCTCTCCAATTTCACTGTGGAGCAATATGCAGATGCGATCAACGGAGCTCTGGAGATGAGTTTCGGGATCATTTCCGCCAAGCTGTTCTCGCTGCCCAAATTGATGCTCCTGCCTGGCGTTGTCCTCGCCAAGCCTTGGCTGATGTTATCAGTTGTGCCTGTCAGTATGCTCTTGGACACTTGCAAAGCGGGGATCACAGCTTATCTGACGGCAGAGGTGGAAATGCTGCACCGCCATCTGCTTGAGCTTGCGAATAAGAGGCGCCGCCTGGAGCTGCATGACATGAAACACGAAGATCTCATGCAAAGAGCGCGGGCCTCTCGCCTTGCTCAAAGACAATGGCAAAGCGTTGGGGATCAAATTGAGGATCACGGCATGCGCTTGAAGTCGATTCAACTGCTGCATAGCATGGCGGACCAGATGTACCGCCAGCTGCTTTTAGGGCCAGGAATCGAATGCACACTGGCGTTCCTGATGGAGACGGATTACATATGTAGCACAGACATCTACCTTTACACGTCTGTGTTGGAGCATACGTTAGACACTGTACTGACACGGCAGCGCGAGCAAGCAACTCTGGCAAGCATCCAGACCAAAATCTCTGTTCTGCGCCACTTGATCGATCAGCAAGCCGCGCTTCAGGCGCAAAAACGGCCGCAGTGCAGAACGACCAAGTCCAGCCAAGTTGTGCACATAACTTCACTGGAGTATAGACGAGGGCAGGCCCATGTTCAAATCCCAAGCTTGGTTTTGCCCATGGGCCGCATCGTGGCAGTGACTGGGGCAAATGGATGCGGCAAGAGCACTGCCTTAGCATATGTGGCTTCGTGTCGAGACGGCACTTGGGGTCCATCAGGATCTGAGCTTGTGGCCGACACGATCATGGACCTGCCTTCAAGTGACATTGTAGAGATTGCGCAGCAGTTCTATCGGCCAATGTTTGTCTCTCCAATGTTCTGGCTCTTGTTTCAGGACGGCCGGGACGGCGCTTCTGGCTCGGAGCTAGCTCTTCGAGCGCGAGCACAGCGAATGCTCGAGGAATTCGGTTTGATCCGGCCGATTGGCTTGGAAGCTATGTCGGAGCTGTCTCTGGACGAAGTCAAGGAGGACTGGTACAGTGAGCTTTCGGGCGGGGAGCGTTGCAAGGTTGAGTTCATCCAGAAAGTCTTTCTCAGAGACGAGTGCCCTCCAATTCTATTGATCGATGAAGCCTTTGCACCTTTAGATCCTGCATCCAGCCACCACCTCAAGCAAAAGTTGAAGCTATTTTGCTTCAAGTCTTTGGTGCTTGTCGTTGAGCATGGCACTGGCAGACTGGATGATTCGTTTTTCGACGACGAGCTGCAATTTGCCAACGGAACAGCAACTCTCCGGTCACTGCACTAGACTAGACCTGCACGGGACCGACTTCGATTTGCTTGCAAAAAGTTGAGGGGCTGAGCACCTGAGTGGATAAAGCTGTCGGATGTTGTGCGAAGGCATTGCGCGCCCGGTTCCTCGATTTCGCGACTTCGTGCCCGCGTTTGCCACCAGGAGGCTCCGCACATAAAATGTCCTGAACAGCCGGCATACATGAAACTGCTAAGGCCTCGCTAGCCTGAAGTTGACGGCCTCCCCAGGAGCAGGCGCGCCACATTCCAGCAATGCTTGAATTCGCTGGAGCTTTGTTGAAGTTGCAGGACGTTTCCCCCGAAGCCGCGCCTGTGCCAACCAGCTCTACCTGCCGAAGTACGAAAGCAGACAGGACGAGCTAAGCAGTGGCTGAGTGTGTTTGGCATTCTGTGCGCCAATTTGCAGGAACTGCATGAGAAGCTGACGGAAGCTCTGCTGGCCTGTGAGGGCCACCATGACGCTGATCACTAAAATGCTTAATCTCGGTTGAACATTCCCTCAACATGTCGTGAATCTGCTGTCCATTGCATGAGACTGTGCAAAGCACCACCTGCCTGTGTGCACATTGCTCCTGTGTTCCGAAATGCATCCGTCGCTGATTTTCCAAGTTTGCAGACGAAGACGTGCAACATCTGACATGCCCTCTTCGCACCTCAGCCACACAGCAAGAGAAAAGCTACGCTCAACTGCTGAGATGCGATCGGAGACTGTCCATGACACAATGGCGGAAGCCGTGCAGGAGCAAAACAAGTAGATACAGCAGCGGATCAATTTCTACTCATAATGGTCCCCTCCCGACGCAAGTGTGTGCGTGATCCTTGGGCTTACTTTGTACGTCTGCACAAGAAATTTCATTGGAAGATCGAATGAGACTGCAGCTCAGCAACTGGCCGAGCATGCACCAGAGAAGACATTATGAAGAGGGACCAAGAATAAGAAGTCGACAAGAATCAAAGATTCAGATGCTCAGATCAAGAAATTCGAAGGCCTTGCAGGACCTTTTTCCCTCTCGCAGCATCTCCAGCTAGCATGCTCATCAAACGTATGGCACGAAATCTCAACGAGCAAGATGAAACAGGACTCCCTCCTGGTGCACCCAAGACCCAAGCCCAAGGCTGCTCTTTGAGTTGATTCGAGCAGTCGAGGCAGGTTTTGGCCGTGACAGGTCCGGCCGGAGCACCCGCCCTCGCCCGGATCCCTCGCATCCCGGACACCGACCCTCAAGTCCAACTTGGGAGCCAACATGCTCCTAGACCCGCGTTGGCATCAGTCTTGGCGTCCACACTGGCGAGTCTCCTCAAGTGAACGGAGGACTGCACAGGGACGAAAGTGTCAGGCTGGCATGCGCCCGGCCGACTCCACCATGCTGCTGAGCTGGTGCGCTCCCATGAATTTCTGGACATCGAATACATCGAGACATAAGAGGCGAACCGCCACCTCGCAACGGCGTGGCCCCGTGCAGACGGAACGCCCTCTGCCAACTGCCGCGCTTAAACTGCGCAGCATCCCTCGGACCTGTCCACCACCTTCCACCGTGCAAGTCGCAGTCACGACGGCATTGCATTGCGGGGGGAGCATGATGCAAGTACTGAGTTTGCGGCTTGCTTGTGCTGTTGAACATTTCGGTGCTACTATAGATCATGCTAGCACTTTCTGTGTCATCCGCCGGGCATTTCCACGCTGCAGGGCGAGGGTGACACCGCCGTGCGGGTCGGGGATTGGGCGCTCCCGCCAGCCCAACAGGGGCTCAGTGTTCTTCGCACGTCTTGTGGCAGCGATGCCAACGTCCAACACCATCCAACACCGCTTGCAGCTCCAACGCGCGGAACACGACCGCTTCCTGCACCGCATCCCGCTTGTCCAAGATTGCAGGCGGCATGGTTGGTGTTGCACTATTGTGCTGCTCCACGTGCCATTTGCCTTCTGCGTTCCCTGCCCCCACGACGGCAATCTATGCCTCCTCGCATGACGCTGCCGTTGGCCGCTGCCTCTCCTCGGCACTCACGAGCAGCACTTGTCGCGCTGCGGTTTGCCGGCTCGGCTTTCGTGGGGCCGAGGCTGACCGTCACGCAGCCTACTGGGCTTCCTGGATGGAGAGCTTGCCGGTCATCCATGCTCGAGTCCCCTCAGCAGCGGAGCGCTTGCTAACAGCTTTGGGCAACGACACAGCCGAGCGATGGCCTTCGCTCTTTTCAGCAACACAGGCTGCGGCCTGATTAAGCGCCCAAGGCTATGCAGCGCCACCATAATCATGGAACGAGGCCATGCCCACTGTGCCGGGCCCGCACACCCGACATGACGAGCCGCCGACTTCCTTCGCGGCTGGCAACTTGCTGACGTGTCTCATGCGTCCCGTGCGCTGCTGCTCTCGCAAGCTGAACGGCACTCGGCCCGAGCATGCCCCAGCCTTCAGGGTCTTGCACACGTCGGATGATGTGGCCATATACCCGACTCGCACTTCCGTGTCCTGCTCCGGCACCGCTTGCGCATGCGCCCTTCCGCTGGGCCCGCGGAGCTGCTCCTGCCGCGGTGCGCTCGATGCGTACAGACCATCGGGCTGAGTGCTCCACATCAGGCGTGCTCGCCTCCGGAGCACTGCCCCTCGAACGCGCCGTCGCCCGCGTGTGCCCGGAAGCCGGCGCGCAATGTCGCGCTTGCAGCCATGAACATGGATGTGCCGATCGACGATGCGCGGCGCATCGAGGTCGTTTGCAACGGCCTGCCGCTTTAGCACGGGGTGCAGCTTGCCGTTGATGCCACCCTCGTGATCCCGGTGACCCGAGCTGGACATCCGCAAGATGAAGCAGACGACCACTTGGGTTGAGCCGTCCGCAGCGCAGCGACGCGCAAATGTCGCAAACGCAACCCGAACTCGACCGGAGCCGACGCTGTCGCGTCGTCGCTTTCGGGCTCGAGGTGGGAGGGCGCTGGGCCGAGGAAGCTGCCACTTTTCTTCGCCTCCTTGCCCGGGCACGTGCTGCGAGTGCCCTCGGGTTCTCCGCTGGAGTGGCCTCATCTCCGTCGCGGCGCAACGTGTGCTCGCTGCCACGTTTTTTGAGTCCCCCCTGCAATCCCCTGCAGTCGGAGCTTGGTGCTGTTGGCCCGCCTCCAGCGTTCCACGAGTTCCCTGCAGATTCTCGCTGGCAGGCTCCTCAACCCAGCCGGCGGGGCACGGTGGCCGCACTTGACACCGCGGACCTTCTTGAACTTGCAGTTGCAAGAAGGTGCGTGTAAACCAAGTTCACGTGAGGTTGGCCGCGCAGCGCACACCCATGGCGTAGGCCGGCGGAGGCATCCAGCTCTCGCCATAATAATAGACGTACCGCCTGGGACGCAGCACGCCGCCAGCGCAGGAGTGTTGTCGAGCTGCGTGGGTGGATGTGCAGGTGGACAAGCAGTCACCAGTCCTATTTGGGAGTACCGGCCGCCACTACCACCACTGCTGCTGCTGCTGCTGCTGCTGTTGCTGGCCTTGAGGTAGGTGGGCGCTTGAGCCCTCAGCCCGCCGAGTTTTTGAGATTGCTTGCTCCCAGCAAGGATTTGAGGCGCAGTTGCTGCTTGACGTGCATCCTGCAGTTTCGCGATTGTGCCGCGTTGGTCTGTGCTACTTGCTTTTGCAGTCGCCCGGCCTTGCGGCCAACTTCCTTCTTCTTCCAGCGCAACCGACGTTGATTGGACATCCCCGAATCATAGCCCTTTCGCGCTATCCTTGCCGAGTTTTCCGAGCAGACCCCCCTGCCAGACGCATGCTGTAGTCTGCTTCCTTGGCGCTGGCATCTTTGCAGTGGGATCATGAAGAGGACGGCCGCAGTCAATCGACGCCGTGGGAGTCTCTGATCACGTCTCCCGTCACCGCTGGTCTGATGCACAGACCAAGGCTGCAGCCCTTGCGGCCTTTCGCGCGCCAGCTCTATGCCTCCAATACATACATGTGGCAGGACGCTGGCGAGTCACGCGAGATTTGGCAAGCCGAGGGAGGCGAGCAAGACGACTGGCTCCTGCCTGCTCTTTACGCCATCGCTCAACACCCCGCCCTCGCTGCTGTCAACGAGGAGTTGCATGAAGGCGAGGCGGTTTGTGCCTACCTTGACGACATGTACGTTGTCTCGGCCCCTGAGTGAATCCGTGAGCTGCAGGACGTTTGCTAACGAGCATTCCGCGAGCACGCGCACATCGAACTCAATCGCGGGGTGTGAGGAACCTGCCAAAATGTCGGACCTGCGCGGCCAAAGCCTGGACCGGAGACTGGGCTCTCCCGCGCGATCGTAAAGGCCTCCTCGTCCTCGGCACACCGCTCGGTACGGCCGACTACGTGGCCTCCTCACCCGCATCCCGGACATTTCAGATCTGGAAGCGTCCTGGCTGCTGCATTTCTGCGCCGCGCCGCGGGCCAACTAGCTCCTTCGCAAGGTGCACCGCGGTGATATGCGGTGATCAAAATGCCAGACGCTGGAATACACGTTTCACAGGTAGCCCTCGGCTTTGGCGGACTGGGTTTGCGCTCGGCAGCAGCCGAGCGCAATACTGCCTTCTAGGCTTCCTTGCTCGACACCCTGCCAACGATCCAAGCGTGCTCCCCGCAGATTGCTGCTCACCTCTGCTGTGCGCTCGCAGTTCCCCATGCCGGTGTTTCCACAGCCGGCGTGGCTGCAGCACAAGCCGCGAGCCAGCTTGCAGCGCGGGGTCGCCACGGCCCCGCTTGGGATGCCGCCGAGCCCCCTTTGCCCAGTGTCTTTCAACTGCCTCAGCGGCTGGCAGCAGCACGCCGCCCGTGCCTGTGACTAGCACGCGTTCGTGGCTGCATCTCGCGTCTCGGGCGCTGCTGCTGTCCGAAGCTGGGCCGGTGCATGCCGTGGGCTGCTTGGCCCGCTGGGTGACAATCGAGGAGCATGTGCCAAGCTTGCGGTCGATACCACTTGCAGTAGCCCCGTCACTCGCTCCGGCGAGCCGCGGCCAGGCTTTGGCTGTCAACCTGGCCTCGCTCTTCAGCTCGCAGCACGGCGCAAGCGTCGCGAAACCTAGCCCGAGCTCTCGCTCTCGTCGCGCTGCCGCCTCGTGGTTTTCGCTGTTGAGACAGGACGCCCCTAGGGCCCTGAACCCCCTGAAAGCTTTCTTGCGTCTCCTGGCACAAGCATGTGCCGCGAGCGCGCGCGCTGCCGTCTGCTCGGCTCTGCGTGCAGCGCACGTCTCCCGCTGGAGTGGCATCATCGCCGTGGCAGCGCAAAAGGCGCTCGCCTGCTCACTGCTCGAACGCCCCGTTGTCTCCGCTGCTGGCAAACCGGCTGTGCATGAGGTCCCGCAGGACGAACGGTGGCTCGACGCCCCGGGTCCTAAACGCCTCCCGGCGCGGACTTGGGGCACCGTCGATCTGGGACCGCGCCTGTACTGGTCGCAAAAGGTCTGCGCGAAAAAAACATGTCAAAAATGTTGATGTTGTTTTTTCCACACCCCCTTTTTACTGCCAGTACGAGCGCGGTCCCAGTGCAGCTACAGCCTATGTTCGCGCCGGGGGCTTAGGCCCTGGCCGGAAGTCGGCTGGACGCAGGGGCGTAGAGCCAGCGTTCATCTTGCAGGACCTCATGCACGGCCGGTTCGGCCGGCAGCAGAGGCGACGGTGTTGAGGGGGAGCTCGAGCAAAGAGCTGGCGAGGGCCCTCTGAGCTGCGACAGCGATGATGCTGCTCCAGCGAGAGACATAAGCCGCACGCAGAGCCGAGCGAACGGCAGCGTGCGCACGTGCAGCTCGCACTCGTGATAGGAGCCTCCGGAAGGTGGCAGGCTCGGAACCCCGGCGGCCACCAATCTCAACAGCAAATACCACGAGGTGGCATCGCGGCAAGCGCGATAGCCCGGGGTGGCTGTCGCGACGCTTTCGCCGCGTTGCTTGCTGAAGGGCGAGGCCCGGCTGACTGTCGGAGCGAGTAACGGGGCTGACACAGGTGGTGTCAACAGCAAGCTGAGCTCCGTGCCAGCGCGGGAGGCCATTGCAGACGATCTCTATATCCGGCGCGCGTCGGGCACGGGGACGGGGAGATTCCTGGCGACAGCTCGCTCGAGCGGGAAGGCGCGGGAGGCAAGGGCGCCGGAGGTCGCGCAGGCTGCTCGGTGGTCGCCGAGCGGGTCAAGCAGACCACGGCAGGCGCAGAGCGGGGGCGCGAGCGACAGCGCAAGGCGCAGACGGCGGAGGAGGAGCACCGTGAACTCTGCGGAGGAGATGGTGACTGCTTTGTGAGTAGCGCGGACTGTAAAGAAGCAGGCGGCGTGTGGCCCGGCCTGGGACAGCAGCAGCGGTGGCTAAATGCGTCTCGAACGCGTGCTGGTCACAGGCGCGGGCGGCGTACCGCTGCCAGCCCCGGAGACGGTGTCCTGGCTGGTCGTGGTCATCTGCTTGCGCCGGATGTCGCGGTTCAGGGGCATCCCAAGCGGGGACGCGGTAGCCATGAGCTGCAAGGTGGTTCCGCAGGAGGTAGTTGGCTCGGGGGGTGGCGCAGTAGTGCAGAAGTAGCCACGCAGCTTGCAGAGCGGGGACCTCGGGGATGCGGGTGAGGAGGCGATCGTGCTCTGTCCGCTTCGTGGCAAGGATGCCATGGACGTATATGCCGAGCAGCGTGCCAAGAACGAGAAGGCCTTATAGCGATCGCGTAGGAAAGACCAATCTCGCCGTGGCCGCGCAAGTCGGAGATGTGTGCCGGCTCCTCTCCAGCTGCGTTCCAAATGCGGGTTTTGCCACGGTTCAGCTCAATGCACGCATGCTCGCGAAGTGCCCGCTGACAGGCGTCCAGCAGTTCCCGGATGCGCTCGGGAACTGCAACGACATAAATGTCGTCGAGGTAGGCAAAGACGGCTTCGCCCTCTTGCAGTTGCGTGTGAACAGCTGCGAGGGCTGGGGGTGTTGCGCGATGGCGTGCAAAGCGGGCATGAGCGGGTCGCCTTGTTCGCCCCCTTCAGATTGCCATGCCTCGTGACCTCGTGTGACTGCCCGTCATCCTGCCAAACGTACGTGCTGTCGGAGGCATAGAATTGTGGCGCACGTAGGGCAGCAGCGGCTGCAAGCCGGGTCTCTGCCTGAGGCCCGCAAGCATTGCGTGGCGCGACACATGATCAAATGCGCCGATTGCGTCGATGGACAGCACGGTTGCACGCGGGTCGATTTCGGTGGCAACTCGGCAAGCGCTTCTGTGCCGGCACGGGTGCTGAGGCTGTACTGACAGGGCATGCAGGCGGCTTGCAGCTCCGACGCATACTCCTGGCGCGAGTGTGCGTCCGACTAGCCGCCGCAGCACGTCGCCGACGACCAGGGCACGCACTCGACTGTTGGGCTTGCGCAAGGCAACGATGCGGCCGGCTCGGATGGCCGCGACGACGGCGGCTGGCACATCAGCACGCGCTCGGCAGCACGGTGCAAGATTGTGCAGTCAGTCGGCTTCGTCGTCGAGCAAGTGTTCGTTAGTGATGCCTGAGGGTCCAGCGGCCGAGCCTCGTCTCGCGGTGCGCAGGGATGCGAGGAACGGATGCAAGGGGAACGCGAGGAGCTCAGGGTCTCAGGGTCGGGAGGGGCGTCATGCGGGCGGCGAGGTAAAAGAGCTTCCAGCCTTGCAATGTGGATTCAGCGGAGCTCTCGTCCGCAACGAGCTGGAGCCCGGCTCGGAAGGCGGTGCGCAGCGTGCTGCGGACTTGCACCGGCACGCTTTGCAGTGTCAGGACCCGTTTGCGAAGCGTGGCTGCGAGATCTACGGCATCAAGCGTCTGTAGGCCTGCGTGGAAGGCCGCCTCGGCGGAGAGCACCCGTCGTTGGGATGCTGTGGCAAAGTGGAAGGTTCGGGCGCGGGCGGGCGTGCTTGTCTTCCGCACCAGCGTCCGAAGGAGGAGAGCTGGCAAGGCCAGGGCAAAGGTGAGGGGCAGGGGCGGGCACGTCGGGCGCCGGGGGCGGCGCATCACTCTGCTGGTGCACAGCTGCAGGCACTGATGTGTCGGCCGATGCGCCGGGGTGGAGGCGTGGGAGCGGACCTGGCGCATCGAATGATTGGGCACGCAGCGTTTCAATGAGCTCCTGCAGCGGTGCTGCGATGTGGTGACCCTCGGGTGCAGCGGCAATCTCGCGAACAACTTCGGACAGGGACGCGACTTGGCCAGCCCGCGCGTGAGCCCAGGAGAAACCTTGAACTGAGGGCGATTGCAGGACCGGGGGAGCGAAAACCAGTGCAACATGCTGAAGAGCGCTTGTGAGCTCGTCGACAGGGATGAAGGGGCGTGCCCGCAGCGCATCGACCGCGGCGGGCCACCACTCGCTGAAGGGGGCACGCGAGCGCCAGGCAAACCGCGCTTGCGGCGTAAGCACGACCGCCGCGTCAAGTAACAGAGGCACGTACAAGGCAGAGTTGGTGCCGTCGCGCAGGGGCACAAGGGTGGGGGGCCCATGGTCGTCGTGTACTGGGTCAGCGCAAGCGCCGGCGCAGGCCCAGCGCTGTGGCCATTTCCAATTGCGTGGGGAGCGGCAGCCTGTGGGTTGGATAGCCTGGCGTGTCGGAGCGAATGGCCGCGCTGCATGCGCATAAGGGCAGCGGCTGCAAACCCACCACTCCTGTTGCCTGGCCACGTCAACCTCGCAAATCATCGGCGTGTGACACATGGGGCACGTAGGGGTCGGACTCGGCATGCGGACGTTCTCGAACGGGAGCTCGTTTTGGCACCGCATGCAGATCCATTGTGGAAGTCAAGTCTCAATGCCGTCCGTGCCCCTGCGAGGACGGGGGGCCCAATGCATGCGAGCGTCGGGCAGCTCAGCGAAGTCGAACGAGGGCCCCGCAAGGCGATTGCAGCATACCGCCCGGATGAGCACTGGCTCTGGCGGCTCTGCCGCATCCGCCCGTGAAAAAGTAAGTTCGCACAGAGTAGTCGCGTACGACGGCGAAGGCTGTGTCGGACGCGGGGGCGTCGGCGGGGTGCATATTGATACCAAGCGCCTGACACCGGGCAACGATTCCTGATGATCCCTGGCTCACGCGGGAGATGGTCAATGGCAGCTCGGCAATTAGGGCATGTACCATGCGCATGCGCGCAGCGTACGAGGCAACTTAAAAGCAGTGTCCTCAGCCTCGGGTTCCGACGAAGGCGCGAGGAGGCAGAGGGGGCATGCGGCCACGGCCGGGACATCAAACTCAGGGGTGACGTCACCGCGCAAAGCTCGGGGAGCAGCGTCGGCGACTGGCACCGGCATAGATCGACGTTCCAGGGGAGTCCGGTCATCAAGCTCGTGAGGGGCAGGGGGGCTGTCCGGTACGGTCATCGGCGAAGCGGGGGAAGAAGGCGGCGACAAAGCGCGGCGCGACATATGGCCCGCCTGGGTTGGGGAAGGTGTTTATTTTTTTTTGTGTGTATTTGTTTCTGAATTTTTTTTGAAATTGGAAACAGTGCGCGGCGTCGGCCGTCCAGTGCAAGCAACAAGGAGTAGCAAGTTTCGCAGCAAAAAGGGAAACTCCGCGCGGCTGTTTTAGCACACGGGTCAGGTCGGGTGTGAGCGTGAGAACTGAGAAAGAGCCACCCGGGCTGCCTGTGAAAGGCCCGAGCGGCAGGAACTCGAACCGTGCCTGAAGTCAGCAGGCGCGGCGGGCAGCGCGGCGAGCCTCTTGCGGCTGCCTCGCAGGCCTGAGTCCGCAGCCGGGCTCAGTGCAGGCTCGGGCCTGGCACAAGTGAAAAAACTGCGGGCAGCGGCGTCGCGCAGGCCCAGCAAATGCAAGATGTGCTGGGGCCACCTCCAGCAAAGCGGTTTGCACAGGAGGAGGCCAGCAACCTTCAGTGGAGAAAGCAAGCAAAGGGCAGCGGCTTCGCGCAGGCCTCGCGAATACCAATTGTGCTCGAGCCCCGGCACGAGCAGCGGCACCTGGAACCGCAAGGCTCGGCTGGTGGCTCCACCGCAAATGAAGTGGCAAACTGAAGCAAATGTCCACCAGGGCACCGGCGGGCAGTCGCAATGACAAAAACACGGGGCGGCCAGCAGCGCGCCGCAAGCCCGAAGGGCAGCGGCCGGGTGCAAGCTGGTGCCACGCTCACGTGCGGCTTTTGGCGCTCCGATTCCAGCGCTTACCGCCGCGACGTCCGCGACGTTGGGAGCGTTTGTTGCCGGGTTTGGGCGGTGGCTTCGGCTGAGGCTTCGGCTTCGTGGCGCGCGGCCGCTCGGGCCGCGGGGATGGCGAGCGAGGGCGGGGCCGATGTGGCTCAGGCTCCGGGGGAGGTCGCTCGGGGGCGACGCTCCCCCCCGCAGAAACGAGGTCGGCGACGCGGAGAAGGAGAAGCTCACTGTCCAGGACTGCCGAAAGTGTGACCTGTCCGATGCTGATGTTCACACGCTGCATGTACGAGGCTACCCTACCCCTCCCGCGCAAGCCGAAGCTTGAGCCAAAATGGCACCCTTGAGCCAAAATGGCTACTGTTGTTGTGGTTGTTGCTGTTGTTCTGGTGCTGGTGTTGGTGTTATTGTTTTTGCTGGTACAAGCGAAAAATGTTTGTCAGATTTTGTCAGCATTCCCAAAGTATTTCCATATTAGTTAGAAGCAATTCGGAATGGTTCCGCCGACTGCATAGGGTGCCTGTAGAGGTTTCGGAATGCAAGCCATGGCTTACACAGCATGCCCACCATGATAGAAATGCAGTGTAGGCTGGGTGGTTGTTGTAAATGGGGCGGTGTCAAAACAATAGACGGGGCTCCAGTTTCTGTTTCTAGCCGCAGGTAGAGACAAAGGCCCAGTTGAAATCAGGACTTTGTCTGTACCTGCTGGCAGAGCCAAGAACTGGAGCCCCGTCTGTTGATTTGACGCCCCCTTTACAACAACCCCAGGTAGGAGAATCTGCGAAGTGTGAAAGGGTTTCCGTGGGTTTGGGAAGTGATTCAAGTGTAATGTTGTCATGAGATTGTGCACGGCTGCACGGGTTTATGGAATTTTTCGGTTTTGAACCGGGTAGTCTGGAATTTTTAAGGGGCTTCCATTGGACATCGAATGTTTCAAAAGGGAGTTGGAAGGATTTGGACGGGTTTAATGTGATGTTGACGGGCTTCGGTCGGGTTTTGACTGGCCATAGTACGATTTTGAAGGATTTGAGTTTAAGATGGTATTAAAAGGTTATTTGTGGTACTCCTGGTTTTTGTCTCTGCCATTCTCTGCCCAATTGTACAGACAACAAGCAGATACGGTGTGCAATGTACAGACAACAAGCAGATACGGGGTGCAACTAGGCCCCACCCTTCCCCCTTCCACCCCATGGTATCCCCCATATCGCCCTCCTGTAGTTGGGTTCCCCCTGCCCCTCCCTCGAAGATGGTGATCATGATCCCCCGGGCTGACTTCAACACACCCAACCGAAGCTGAGCATAGAATGACGACGATCGGTACAAACTACGAAAATTTAAGAAAAAACATCAAGCCAAACGTGCTACCAACAGCCGCATTCCGAATACCAGCATGCAAGAAGCACATCATGGTCATTGTCTTGCATCATCGCCATGATTCTCATCTGTGTGGGCGGGGGCTGCGCGTGCTTGCGGGGGAGTTTCGCCGACAGTGACGAGAATGATGATGCACCATCCCTGTGCCTGTTTGCTCTGCCGAGAGGCCTTGCTTGGCTGCTGTAGAAAAGGGGCCATGTGGGGGGTTGGGCCACTGACGCGGCGACGCGGGACCATAAATGGGTTGACGGCGCTGCCGTTTTTGTTTGTCTGTTTGTACCTTGTTCTTCGTGTTCTTGTTGTTCTTCTTCATGATGATGATGTTGTTGTTGTTGTTGAGCTGCTCGCAGCCGCTACGGATCAGACTGGCAGGGTAGCTCTCGTGGCTTTCGAACATGCCTTGGGCTCCAACTTTCCAGAGGTCCCTACCAGGCCTCTCTTCTCAACCGTACGGTGAGTTGGCCCGACTTTTGAGCCATGTGCCACTTTTGCTGAGCCGGTCTGCATCTGCCAGG